>JBBBVU010000015.1:23791747-23810658 GCA_037177055.1 Atherinosoma microstoma | reverse complement strand
GATGGATGGATGGGTGGATGGATGGATGGATGGATGGATGGATGGGTGGATGGATGGATGGATGGATGGATGGATGGGTGGGTGGATGGATGGATGGATGGATGGATGGATGGATGGAGCGCTCACGGGAGTTGGTGGACGGTGTTGTGGAGGTGACCGGTGTGAGATTCATTTGAGAAATGTCAAAGTCGTCACAGTCGTCCGTGTCCTGGGCCGTGCCCACGCGGCTGAAGTACGAGCTGAATGCCTCTGAGGTTCCTGATAAGCCGGGCTGATCAGCCTTCTTCGACGGCATCGCCGGAGGCTTCGCCAGCTGGAAATCCTGCCGACATGTGAAAACACGTGGTCACTTCTTTATCATTCTTCATAATACACCCCTTCAACATTTTAAAGCTGTCACTTGTTAACGAGGCTGAAATATTCCGACGGAGCCTTCCTCATTTAAATGTTCGAATATATGAATTTAATATTCCGAGATGTTTTGGTCTCTGATGACCCGATCTCTGCAGTGTGGTAAGCAAAATCAAAATTTCCCACATTTTACTCCCTGTAGCTGCTTATTCATCAGCTTCCCACCTTGAACATCTCCTTGCCCATCTTCTTCCCCCTCTCCCCGTGCTGAGGGCTCGACGACGCCGATGGGGAGGGGGCCGAGGCGCTGGCTCCGGCAGCTGCGTGGCTCTCGCCGGCTGGAGTCAGAGTCGTGACGGGGGTGAGGGTCTGGAACATCGCAGCAGGCAGAGTGCCCACAGGCTGGGCAGGGAGGTAGGCTGTAGGGGGGAAGGCTCCGGCCGCCATGGCCGCCCACTGCTGCTGGGTGGCGGGGAAGATGTTGGCCTGGCCCCAGATGAGAGGCTGGCCGCTGGGCAGAACCTGGGCTACGGGGCCGAGAGGAGACTGGACCCCGAAGGCCAGCGGTGTCTGAGCAGCAAACGCCTGCTGGGACCAGTGGCCCGGAGGTACTGCCCCCATCGTCACATAACCTGGCAGCAAAAACACTCATTGGTACAATTTTCTCAAATAGCATAAAAAAAAAGGAAGAGACGAGGTTCTGGAAGAGGAAGTGATTAGAAAACCCACATATGCTGCTTTTCTTCTACACACAAACCCACACAGATAATAAGACATGCATCACCAGAGAGTGCTGCCCTACTTCTGCCTGCAGCTAATGTGCTGTCTCTTAATGGTCATGGTGAACTATCATAATTACCTCCAGAATGAGGCAGAGCTCAACACACGCTCATTAAAATCACTCAGACTCATCAGTGAAAGGTATTTCTTATTACACCTTTGCAAATCCCCTGTTTCTGCTCTGGAGCAGTTAAACGCACGTGAGAAAAGTTGACACTTCATCAGCATCAGACGCTGCGACTTGCACTGATGAGGGAGTGAGCAAAGGCGACGAGTTGAGTGGATAAGGAGATCTCGGAAAAATCCAGCACAAACCCGAAACTCCTCACGACACACACACACACACATGCGCGTGTGTTTCTGCTTTCTCCTGACCAGCCACAGGTAAATCAGCTGCATCTGAGGCTAACAAGGCATTTCACATTAAACATACTAGCGGTGCCACCTTTTTCTTCACTTTACCCTCATTTGCATTTCAATTCTATTTCTCCCAACAACCCCCCCCCCCACTCCTCTCCTTTGCATCCGACTCTTCTGACTCTCCAGCTTCCCCTCGTCTCCCGCTGCGTTTGTTTCCCCTTGGCTTGCGGCGGTGGTGTATTTAAGCAGAAAACGAACAAGGTCTCACCTGAGGGCACAGACGCGGGATTGAAGGAAGCAAACAGTTCGGTGGGGGGCTGCAGGCCCTGCGAGGGGTCGAGGGTGTTGGCAGGAGAGGCAGGGGTCTGCATGGGTTTGAAGGTCATGTCATGAAACAACAACAACAAAAAAAAAGGGAAAAAAAGAGGAAAATTGCTGGAAATACTTGAACTGTTTCATGAGAAAACACAGTCTGCCGGCGAAGCAGCTACTCACCGATGGAGAGGTGATGTCAGGAGGCGTAGACATGTCTCCGAAAATCTCTAACTGGCTGATATTCTGAGAATCAGAGAAAAAGCAAACACTTTCAGTCGGGCCCAAATGCTTTTGCCGCTGCAAGGAGATGAACAATTTCTGAAGTGGCTCTCATACCCGTGCAACATGCATCACACACTGCATGCAACACCACACTAGCTTGGCAGGTTATTCGGACCTACCTGAGCACTGCAGCAGCAACACAGAGGAGGTAAGAGAGAGGTGAAGAGAGATGGGATAATGAGATGAAATGATTATGATGACATACCCACCATGAGGTTATTGCAACTTTTGTCATCTGCTTCTGAGGATACTTTCCATCAGCTGATCCCAGAGCAGAGCAGCACACTCCTAACATCATTACTGTACAAGTGTCTTCTGGGCAAGTCATTAATGTTTTCCTCTTGTAGAAGATATGTGTTGTGTCTCAGAGGGAATAACTATCAAAGACGGCAGGCTTTCTTTTTGATCTGGATTTGTTCTGTATCATTCCATTTCCTTTCACAGTCTCCCCCTGATCCCTCTCTTTAGTATCTTTTTTTTTGTGCATTAATAATATCTTAAGGCCAGTGGCGAGGAAAGGAATCTATTTTTAGTTGATAAAGGAATTTAAGCCTTGAATACATGGTCAGAGATTTGCATAAATCATGGATACGGATAATTTCTTTAGAGATAATGAATGTTCTTAGAATATCTTCCCTCTTGTTCGCTCTCTTAGGTCACGCAAACCTCAAAGTTCTTTTTACATCTATCAGAAAATGGATCTGGGATAGTGGTGTTTCCAACTTATGAGTCCAGATGTGTGTGCAAAGTCTTTTTTTTTTTCTTTCTTTCTTTTTTTTTTTAACAAAAAAAGGGATCAGAAGCTGTAATATTTCATAGCAGCCAACTTAACAAGATAAGCTACAGCCACAAGGGCTTCTAACAGGATGTCCATTGGGTCCAATTCACAAAACATATTAGAGTACGTTCACAACTGAAACAGAAACCACTGGCACAAGAAAAACACCGCTGCACTGCGGCCGTTGTCCCAACAGTAAGTCGGACATTTATAGACTTTCTGTCGCCTGTTGGTTCACTCGACTCAATATTATTTTTTTGTGTGTGTGGTGGTGAGGTCAGTCCACCGTGTTTATCAGAGTGTTACGAATGCTTCATCAGTGTGCAGTGAGAAATACTGTGTGGAGTTTTTTTTTTCTACCTACGTCATTAGAAAGATTTTTCTTTTTTATGTTACAAGACATATCAGGAGGGAAATCTCTGCTTAGACGCTCAGGTGTGGTTACGGAATCAAATACGATTTTACTTTTACAGTCGTGTAAAAATTAGGACACGCTATTAACTATAATTTTTTTTATTAAGAAACCTTCACATGTCAATGTCTACTGTTGTTTTTATTTGTCTCTGGAAAAACAAGTGATTTATTTGCTGATACACTACGTAAATGAACAGTTTTTAACCATTAAAACAAAGATATCAACAAAAATGAGCAAATATTTGAAGCTAGTTCCCCTTTTGGCTGAAAGGAGACGGTTCCTCTGACGTTGGTCTCAGGAACGTCTGAACCACTCCTCAACACAGACTCTTTTCAGCTGTGAGATGATTGAGGGATTTCTTGCATGTACAGCCTGTTTCAAGTCACCCAACAGCACTGTTTTGGTGGCCACATAATTCAGATTTAGACTAATCTGTCCAAAGTACAGAGTAGGAGCCTAAATGCAAGTTTTGGTTAATTAATATATTTAGTTATTGAGATAAAGATTTCTTGTTTCTTTTCAGTACATTAAAAATATGTGTGCTATTTAATTTGCTCTAAAAATAAGAACAAGACTTTAAAATGGTTTATTTAATTTCACGTAGCAATGTTTTTGTAGCTTCAGAGGGGAAACTGTAACTCTAGATGATTTGCATATTAGATTGCTTTTTGCCATGTAAGGAGTGTGGGGCAACAGTCGTTACCACACAGGCAGACAGTCAGGCAAGCATGGAGCACAGCCGCAAAGTTTTTTGACCTCTCTCATTCTCTCATTTGATTTCTAGGAATTTTATTTTATTTCATTTTGTTTTCCATACTTTGGAGAATGACTGTACTGTTGCCGAAGTTTTAAGTAAACTGTTAAACTGAATCTGAGGATCCTCTGGAGTTTTTCCAAGTATCATGTGGATTACAACGATGGATCAGAGCATCAAACTAAGGCTTGATTATTAAGGAACTTAGAGAAGATTTTAGGGAAATCAGTGCTGCATTAAGCCTTTAAAGAACATGTGCTTCGATCTAATAGAGATATTTGTCTGTCCTCCCTCTTCCACACGTGGACACATGCAGGTATGAACATAAAAGAGCACCCATACAGTAGAATAAAAAAACCCAAAAGAAAACTCCTGCCTGAAACTGGTTGCTATAGCAACAGCAAAGTTGAATGTTTAATTCATAAATGACAGAGGTCGATAGCTGGGGTCACTTTAGACCAGAGAGGAACAATAGAGGTGCAGCACAGATGAGGATGCGAAGATAAAAGTTCATTTGAGGATGTGAGGAAATAATGTTCCCTGCTGAAAAACACTGAAAAACCTCCTTGTATGTTTG
The DNA here is from genome assembly GCA_037177055.1 of Atherinosoma microstoma. Taxonomy (NCBI): domain Eukaryota; kingdom Metazoa; phylum Chordata; class Actinopteri; order Atheriniformes; family Atherinidae; genus Atherinosoma; species Atherinosoma microstoma. The sequence continues at coordinate 23,806,046 of JBBBVU010000015.1, read as the reverse complement.
TAGAGCGCCTTACCTGAGTCACCATTTCCAGGTCTAAGTCTATCAGATCTGCCTGCTGCACCTGCTTCTGCTCACTTTTCTGTTGTTGGAGAGGTTGTTCATGATAATGATGAAGCTGATGATGATGGTGGGGTGTGTTTTGATGTCCATTCTGCAATCACAACCCCAGTGTTAGATGGCAGGTGGGATGAAAATGTTCTCTCACACAAACATGTTAGTTGTTGCTCATACACTCACAGACAGAGAGTGAGGGGGGGGGGGGCAGGGGAATGATACTTCTTCACAAAAGGGAGAATATGAAACACACACACACACAAATATATATATAAATCTATATACACAAACTCAGACTCAGGGGAAGGTTCTTCTTGTCAGACATAAAGACCAAAATGAAGATTTATAGAGGTTCAAAGATTATATCCCACCTTTAGAATAAACTTAAGTACTGAGCTGGGGTTTAAACCCTGTTTGTGTTTCTGTAAATCCTGCTCCCCAGCTTCAGGAATCAGTATGAGACCGAGATGCAGGCAGGCACAGACAGAGGAGCTGGATTAACTCACATGCTTTATGTCAGAACACAGAAAGGGAGCGTGTTACATTATAAGTAAAAAACAGCAGCCTTTGTGCTATCAAACCACTATACTAACACATGAAATGATTATGGATTTTGCACTCGGCAGATCTGAGTGTACACATCACATACAAAAGTCCTTTTCAGCAGCAGCAGAATGACGACTGGTTCTGCCATTCCTCTTCTCCAGCACTGGCACTAAAACATGATGTGTGGACTGGTCTGGCGAAGCAGTGCGGTGCAGTATTTGTCGCAGGACAATATTGCTGAGTATGTTGCATTTGTGGGATGAAAGCATGAGATATGGCCATCATTAGCTGATACTGAAAAACAATAACGCGCTGCCCAATACTAATCAGTCCTGAAAGCAATGCTCATTTTTCTGCTGGAAGTTTTCTTTTCTGAACATCTGAAATGTTTCATTTCAATCTTGCTCATGAAACACATTTATCTGTATTTTCGTTTTTCAGTTTGCATGTATGCATGGAACCAGACTATCTATGAAACTCATAGCATCTGCCATCCTCGCTAAAAGCTGCAGTCTGCTGCTGACCAGCCCTCCGTTTGTCCTTGCATCTTCACTCACTCCATCTCCTGCCAATTATCCCTTTGTGCCAATTAGACACTCCTCACCATCTCTTTGCCCAGCCCAGAGTCTTCATCAGTGCAGCCGCCTACTATCAATTAGCCATCTCCAGGGAAACGGTAATTACCTGAGCACATGTGTTCGGCATACAATTAACGCATCCCCTTTAATTAACGCCACCTTGCTGATCCCCTGCCGTGTGACAGATCACACTGGCACGCAGCACTGACACCGCTGACCTGCCACATGCAAACATACGAATAACAGACACACAAAAACACCTGCAATTGTCTCGCAATTCTTAAACCTCAATAAGTTCATGGGGAAATACGTCAGGAAGGAAAGTGTTAGCAACAATGCAGCTGTTTCTAACAGGGACAACCAGAAGATGGCTCTCTTCCAGCTCTCAGTTTAACTCACACACAGACACCCACACCACTACACACACCCGTGTCACTTTTATAATATAACCTTTATTTAAATGATGAAGCTGGTGTGATTTCCAGATGTGATCATATCATATCACATATCAGTTATTCAGTGTTGGAGTGGAGTTGATGTGTTTGCCTGGTGGAAATGTGCTGACCTCTACATGTGGACTCTGAAGTAGTGAGGGCCTCTGTTGATTCAACACACACTTTCAGGTCTTACAGGATCAAGAGCTCAGAAGATTGAAATGGCCTTTTGGGTGAGCGTGTGTGTGTGTGTGCTTTATTGATTTGCCATCGTTTAAAAAGGTGACAGAGTAAACAACAGAAGAGACTGCGGCAGACAGGAGGTCACGTTTGTGCTGATGGGATCATTTCATCTCAGGTGTAGTGTGCACACATACACCCATGTCATCTAAGTCCGCTGTCCACTGTCAGCCCTGCAGAGAGGTCTGCCAATTTCTGACGCTAGCCAGAGAAAACTGTGGTGACAAGTCTGATGACTGAATGAGGGATATAATATTCTGAGGTCTGTGTTTTTTCTAATGTTACAACAATTTAAGTGGTGTAGCCTAAATAACTCCTCAGTTATTATAAATGTATTATGTGTAGTGGTGTCTGAGTATGAGTTACAGAAAAACAAAGTACGCCCTCTTTCAATTCTGGAGATCCTACATACCAGGTCATAAAAGGAAACCCAATTGTTCTTAAAATGAGGTAAATGCAATCTTAAATGAAGAGCAACACAGCCATTATTTATTCCACAACTAAACAAATACATAAATAGATAAAGAATTGTTTTTAGGATATAGAGCACTTTGTGATGCATCTATATGAAAAGTGCTATAAATAAAGTTTGATTTGATATGAACAAAAAACTAAATCAGTGTGTAATTACGCTCCATGATTTATTAACTTTAGTTTCTTATTGACTCAGTGACTGTAAGCTGTCCAGGTCCTGTGGCTGCAAAGCCAAGTTCAAACCATCACCCCTTAGTTTAGGTTATCTAAAGCAGTGGCGGAGCTAGATTTTTATACATGGGGTGGCCAAAGGGTGGGCAAGACTTTATCAGGGGGTCATAGGCTATAGTAAGAACGGAAATGACTGTGTTGCTCTCTCTAACACACACACTCACATACACTGCTGTGATAACTGTGGTTACATTAGGGAGACATGAGAAATAAAACATCTTTACATTAATAATCACCAAGTAGAAATTATTGCAACAAATTCAAAAAGGTCCATAGAAAGATAAGTTGGTTGTTTTGGGGTGCAGTACGTGGCGCTTGATTTCTGACCTCAATAACTAGCTCCCTGTTGGTAGCTACACTGTCGGAAAAGTTAGAGATATCTCTCTTTCTCTTCATTTTTATATCTTTCTGTAAAGAATAACACTGATTACAGGCTTTATTTCGCTACATTTTCTTCTTATAGCTTTATTAAAATCAGCTAGCAGCCTTGCTAGCCTCCTTTTCAAATGAAACTGGATGTCGTAGCTCGTGCTTCGTCAGTGCTAAGTTGGATACTGAGGTACTCTTTTAGCCCTTTATTGTTTATTTTCAGCTCCAATGCAAAAATCTTGATTAATTGAGTTGATGTGTTGCCACTTAATACATGATTCATTGAAAACTAAATATGACATGGCTTTCCCACAATTATCTTAAAACTAATCTAATGCTACCATATAACTATATTAGCATTGCTGTGTAGCTTCAGGCTAACATCAGGTTAATAGCCTTACAAAACATTAGTAGTTTAGGACAAAATCTCTTCTAGAAATGCACAGCCGAATGTAAATGTAAAATAAAGTAATTAGAAAATTACTTTGAAGTTTTTTTTCAAACTGATGTAGTTACACTGGTGATGCAGGAGTGTCTGAAAAGATATTTCTGTCTTCATCCAGGGACCTGTCAATCACCTGAGGTGCCACCCTGGCCACCCCTCTAGCTCTGTTCCAGGTGTGGTGTAGCTTGTCCAAATCCTTTGCACACCAAAGCCAAGCTGCCATGTTTTTTTTTGTTTTGTTTTTTTTCTCTTGAGAAATAAGGCTTTCTCCTCCCACAGTTCCAAACAAGTCAAACTTTTGCAGTATTTTTCTAACTGGACTGTTGTGAACTTTAACATATCAAGCCACACTAATAATTTTTAGCAGAGTTTTGCACCAAATGAAAGCTAATTTAGCATCTGTCCTGCATCCTCTCTCTTGTCTAAACTCTCTCCAGCAAGTATGAATGAATGAATGAATGAATGAATGAATGAATGAATGAATGAATGAATGAATGAATGAATGAACGCCTTTATTGTCATTAAGCCCGAAGACTCAACGAAAGTGAGACCTGTCTCCCATATACATACATTTACGTACATTAACATGAACAGGATCAGGTAGAATGCAGGTCATGGAAATTACACATTGGGTAAGGGTGGGAGTGAGGAGGGAAAAAAAGGCGGCTCTGCACGGGGCCACAGTGGGGCGTAAAATTGACTCCACAGTTCTTTTAATAGTTTTTAAAGCTCTTAATGGTTTTAGTTCTAATTATTTATCTGACTTGCTTTTAGTTTTGAACCTCTCAAAGCCCTTAGGTCTTCAGTGGCTAATATTTTATTTATTCCTAAAGTTAAGACAAAAATTTATGGAGAAGCATCATTTAGTTATATATGGTCCTCTTTTCTGGAACCACTTCCAGGGGAGCTGAGGGCAGCTGCGAGTGTTGACATTTTAAAAGAAAACTTTCATATACCGAGCAATATTTACTGTCAGTGAGGGTTAGACAGTACTTTTGACGAATACCATTGTTTTTATATATTTGTATCTTTGTGTGTATGTCTCGTGGGCTTGTGCTTGGAGGGGATTGGTTGCGGCTGTAATGTGCTTTAGAAAAACCTGTCTTTCGGCAATTACACAACTTCCTGACACTAAATAACTCTTTTGACATTCAAGCTGATGTCAATGAAGACCTTAGCTAGAGCGGTCTCAGTGCTGTGGTGTAGCCCTGAGACCGCTCTAGTTAAGGTCTTCACTGACATCAGCTTGAACACAGATAGCTGCAACATTTCAGTCCTGGCAATACTGGATCACAGTGCTGCATTTGTTATGGTTGACCATAATATCTAAGACCAGCTGATAAAGTAGGTAGGACTTTCTGGCACCACAACTAAAAATAATGCTTCCTCTGCACCCCGCTGTAATACTTTTAATGTTTTATGTAAAGCACTTGTCTTGTACATGAAATGTGCAACACAAATAAACTTGCCTTCCCATTGCTGTTTTTATTTTCTGCTGTTTTTGTTTTGTTTCTGTTTTTTAAAATGAGAAAAAGCACAAATCTTCTGTATAAACTTTGATTGATGATTGATTGATAAAGTCACTATGATGTCAACTCTTGTCTTATCTCTTGCTCTGTCCCTTTCTCTCTTTCTTTTCCTCACTTCCTCCCAAAATTTCTTCAGGGCTTTCTTTGCTGGATCAGCAATCGTGCGTGTTCATAACAGCCAAGGTGCTGCTGATATCCAGTTGCTGGTGTGTGGCGCAGTACCGTAAAGCAAAATGCAGCTGTCACATGATGCTCTGGGCTGGTAAGAAAAAGTTATGAAGTGCAGTTTCTCAGCCTCAGGACGCTGCAGCGCAACGACAACTCCAGGAATATGCATAATGAATATCAGTGCGCCATAAAAATTGGTCAGAAATAGAGTTTTAAGGTTGCAAACGTATGTAGTGTTGCTTTAAAATGCTACTGTTGAGATGTTGCTGGTACTTTTCCAATTTCTCTGAGCATTGAATGTTCTGACCTTGGGATGTCCATTCCTAAAAGACTGGTAACTGTCTCCGATTTATTTTCTACATGAGAATAATCTCTAGCTGCAGAGGTGTGGACTCCAAATGGTTTGAAAATGGCTTTCTGACCTTTCTCAATCGATGTGCAGCTTCTCTAAAAAGGAACACTTTCAGATTAATGAATTGATACGTAAAAACTTCAGAAATAGATTGAATTTTCTTCTTTTTTTTTTACAACTGTAAACCATCTTGATTACGACTCAGCTGCAACTGTGGTTATCATGTCTTCCCAATTTTTCCTTCATGAACATCAGTAGCAAGTTAGAAGATAGTGTAATTGTTGCATTTTGTTCTAGTGCACTGCAGTGGAATCAGTGACCGAGGCAGCACCCTCTTGAAATATTTAATGAATATAGAGAGCAGCAGCAGCTTACAAGTTTCTAAGCCTGAGTTTATTTTAAAATGATCTACTATGAAAGAAATTCTTAAGTATCTATGATGCATTTCTATACCTATTATCCCTTACTCTCTATGACAGACTTTGAATCAAACAAAAAAATCTAAATTTATTAAATCCAAATCAGAAGGGACACCATCTCCAGCTGGTTGCACAAGAGAGAAATATTGGATTTAGTTACGTTCAGACACCTACCAACCGAAAGGCAATCCAAATAGCAGCATGTGCTGTGGGCTGGCTGAGGAGAGAACAAAAATACTACAGTGCCTATAAGCTTCTTACCGAATCTTGGAATAATAAGCAGCCAGAAAAACTCCAAGACTGATTTCACCAAAGCTCAAACAGCAGGACTGTGACTGCCAGCGAGTCCAGGTTTAGCAGTTTAAGGATAAAAGACCTACAGCCAGGGAATACACACAGAGATGGTGGGCTCTGGGTAGTCCCGAGGGAACGCACGACCACAGGAAATTATAGATATACTGAAGAAAGTGTTGCATATAGCCAGAACATCCACTCCCACACATCCACAGGACGGCAGCCTGGTTATTATGAATGTGACAATTTTAGCTTATTAAATCCGGCAGCAATATAACCAGCATCTTTATAGGCAGATAAAGAGGAGATGAGTTATAGAGCAGCGTGACATTGCTGAAGGTCATCTTTCATTATAAGCACTGGCAGTTTGGCTGTAACAGGAGCTTAAACATATAACACACACACAAACACCAATACACTGTAGATTTCTGGTGCAAAAAGCTCTGATTTGTAAGCATCAACAGGAAGAAAAACTGTTCAGTAGCTTCAGATACAGACTGAGGAAACAAAACGATGCACAGTAAGAGGCAGGTTTAGAATTAAAATCCATTGCAAGGAAGATAATAAAGACATAACATGAGGTCAATGCAATCTGAGACACAGTCATGCAAGTTCTTACTGGTTTTCACCACTGACTAACCACAGCCGGGCATGCTTCACTGAGCGCACTGACATGCCACACACATTCAAACACACATTATCCCGGTTAACCATAAGGAGCAGGCACCACAGAGCACGAGGAGGAGGGCACCAGCCACCGGCACAAGCAGTACACCAGCACAGCAAACTGCACAAAGCACTGGATCCCAGCAAACCTCTCAGGAGGGGGGGGCATCAGATACTCTGAATCCCTGAATGGAACGTGTGTTAACAGGAAGCGGAATCTCAGCAAAATTATAGAAGTGAAGGAAATTCTTGGATTAATGGCGACACAACTGAGAGGTTTGTCTGAGAGGGGGAGGCAGGCTGGGAGAGAGGGAGGTAGGGGTGATCAGAAAACGGGCAAACTTGGTCACTCACTGGGTGTCGCTTTGGGACGTCATAGACCCCTTCCTTCTGCTGACTGGTGGGAACCTACACAATCGACCAATAGATTCAGAGAACAGCCGAGAGAGCCTGTTAGCTCCGGATCAATAAGCAATAAGACGTTACACATCAGTGTTCCAGCACTGCGGCACTCCGGATGCCTGCGCAAATCCCTGGAACCTGGCTATTAAGGAATCATATCAATCACTAGTGGTGTTTATGTGTGTGTGTGCGCATGGATGGTCAGGATTAAAATCTGTGAAGTGAAAGCTCATCTACTGGGTTAATAAAAGAAGGATAAGGCTTATCACACCCACAGACATGTAATAACTTAGATAGTCACACACGCTGAGACGTGTAATATCTCTATGTCACACACACAGAAGGTTTTCAACATGTGTGAGATCAGGAGACTGGATAAGAAAATTCCTGCGCTTTGGTTTCTCCTAAAGTGACGCGAGGTTTGGAAAGTTCTCCGTCAAGACTGAGAGGAAAATGAAAAATCAAACTGACGGAAAGTGTTGACGTCCGTCCAACGCGGCTCGTCTCCTTCTCTTCCTTTCAACGCTGTGTTTGCAGCTTTCATATGTTTATTTTCAGAAGCTGCCATCTTTATTCATACATTAGTTCCTCTGTGGCTGGAGGCTGGCTGACGCTCACGTTTCTTACGCCTGATGTGTGTGGAGGGATTTGCTTGGATGTGTGTTTGTGTACGACTGTGCATGCGCCAGCATCCCCCCCCCCCCACCACCACCACCACCACCCTCCCCACTTCCAATCCATTTTATTTAAAGATCAAACGAGAAGCTGGTGATTAATCTTTCTTTCCAGTTGCTTTTCTTTCATCTCCTCGGGACTGAGGTAGGCGAGGTGCAAAAATGAGGAGGGGGTCCGCCTTCCACGCGGGCCAGGAATAACCTTCACATTCCCTCCACACGCACCTCCCCCCTTCGTCATCCCTTGGAGGTCTACCCACACCTCTGAGGAGCGCACCCACCCCAGGCGCATCTCCCCGGACTAGCTAGCTTTAGCTTTATAAACCCTCTGGAAAGTGTTGGCTGGTAGCTTCCAGCTGATTCTGACACTATTATTTCTCGCATCCACGTTTTGTGTGTTAAAAAACAGAAGCAATTAATTTTATGTGCAGGCCACAATACATTTATCCCATTAAAGAGTAATGTAGCTGGTACAGATCGGCCAGTAAATGGAAGATGCAATTGCTTTTAGCAACTCTTTTTCAGCGGTTTAACTAAAATAGCTGTAGTTTAAAAGCTAAGGAAGAGACACAAGCAAACAAGATGAGCTTGTGAGTACCTGATAAATGCTCTCTTCTGACTGGTCACGGATGGGTTCGTGTCCCGCCTCAAACACAATGTACTACAACGTGAGCAGCAAGGAGGGAGGAAAAGAGGGAGAAAGAGGAGGAAAATTGCAAGATAAAGAAATTGAGAGAGAAGTGGTGAAACTGGAGAGGTGATTAGTTAAAAAACAGCAATACGTTCTCATTGAAAAGCAGCTGAAAAACAGATCCCAGAGACACATGGAAGAGACTTGAAGAAGCCAGGATCCCCCCCCCCCCAAAAAAAAACAAACAAAAAAAACACCATCAGCTAAACATGCAATCACAACCACAGATCTATGAACACACAGATACTAAATGACCGTCCACCCTGAACGTGTTGAGCGACTACCACACTATACCCAGACAGCAGCTGTCTCCCCACAGTGCACACAGAGAGGAGCAAGCTGGAAATGCAGCAGGTTGACAGCGGTGATACGACTGGTCAGGAAGTTACCTGGTAGACCGGGTCCTCCAGGTCCTCCTCCAGTATTGTCTGCGGGCGAGCGGCGGCGGGAAAGAGGGGGGGGGGGGGAGAGATCAAACAGAGGAGGAGAGGAGAGAAGAGGGGAGAGGACAGAAGAGAGGGAAGAGGCAGAGAGTTAAGCCGGTGGAGCAGAGAGAGTAGGCGGACAGCACAGAAAGACTTCCCAGCATTCAGATAATCATTTGGCAATCATCAGAGGGAAAGAGACAGAGAGATAAAGAGAAATTAAGCGGGAGATGTAAAGAAGGCAGAACAGAGGACGGGCAAAATAAGCACAATACGCAGATGGTGCTCCGTTTTTATTCTTTGATGTCTTTTCAAGTCTAACTGGATTGTCTGTCAAGAGCCTCTTAAATGAAGCCCATCACGCAGTTGATTAAGGAGAGGTTAAAGTTACAGTAAGAAGGGGGGGGGGTCAGAGTACCTGGTAGACTGCCTGCTCACACTGCTTGTCTTTTTGGGCCTTCTTCTCCATCTCCTCTCTCTGCTTTATGTCATAGATGAGCTGAAACAAGTCCCGTAAGTCCAGAATCACGGGCTCGGCCTAGAACGACAAGAACACGTCACTTATTAACACACACACGCTAACAGGACCACAGCACTCATCAGAAGGGATGGACTCTCCCCATGAGTGTTTACTCTAGTTATGCAATGATGAAAGATAACAGAAGGCTAAGGGTCTGCTTAAAGTCTGCTCGAATGACTTCGATAGAAAAGGGTTCACGAGCACAATGAATCAAGCCTGCATGCTCGCAACCAAAACGCCGGGTCTTCCGTGATGTGCCTCGAGCACAGTCTCTGATGACAACAATCATGCCTGTAAGCCAAAGTTACGTGAGGCATGCGCACTTCAAGAGAAATCACCTCAGTCATTCACGCTTCAAGGCTGCAAAGCTGTGTTCCTGACACGGAGAGTTGAGGCACAAACACAAGACGGTTGTTGTGCTCCACACTCTGCTGCATCTAAGGCGAAGCACTGCTCATGTCTTTAGAAAAACTGTTTGTGTCTTTTGATGCAGGGTGGATTTGTCATTTTGTAAAAATATGGCCTCATATTCATGAAGAGGGTTTGACAAGCTTTCAATCTCCGGGATATATTACGCAAACTAGCCCCAGTGGACTCTATTTTATGTTAAATATCAGACAACTGATGATGGATAGATTACTGGGAAACAAAACCAGAGTGAAATATGTTTGCCTCAGAGCAAACTCAGTATTTGGCAGGATGTGCCTGACTGCATTTTCTACCGAATAGCAAACAGTGCAATCGGTGTGTCTAAAATCTTTCATGACGGATAACGAAGCCCTTGAAGTGATTGTTCTCTGCACCACTGTGACTCAACACAGAAAATGGAAGTTCGACTCTGAACTAAATAAACTTTGCTGTCAGTATTTGGGATCTGAAAACCAGGTTAGAGCACTGCAGCAGCACACAAAGAGACAGACAATGAGTTTCTAAACTCTTATCTGCACGATCGCAACAAGCTGTATTCCTCCTCTAGATCGGATTCAGACAGCGGAATGAGCAGATAGTCGCCCCTTGTCTTACCTTGTGCCACCTTTTTTGTCAAGGGACCAAAAGCAATGACAACAACTGCTGAAACACAACTTACAACTGCAGTCACAGCACCACTGAAAGGAGCTTAATAGTAAAGCCGTGTTTCACACCTAATCAATTATTGACTGGAGCTATGCAGGGTGCACCCAGAGTTCATAGACAGAAGGCTGCTTTGCATGAAGTAGTTCTATTTTAGCGTCATCTCTCTGTGAGATATTCTCAGCTACGTATCGCTGATGACAGACACGCTGCGGTAATCTGTCTCTCCAGCTGAGCTAACACTGAAACGTGTTGTCACTCTTTCAAATCCACAACTACTTTACATTACACAGGGAGAGTCACTGGTAGTAGAAAAAAATCTGCATAAAGTCCATCAAAAGGGCACAGCTTAGGTTAGTAATGCTCAATAGAAAATGTACAATAATGTCAGCTGTGGATGCGTACAGTTCATGTGTAACACTGGTCCAAATACATCACATCCATCAGTCACCTCTAACCATATCACATCTACCACAGGAAGCGCCAGTGCATGTACGTCAGGCCAGGTGTAACATTAACCACTGTCACTGCAGTAAAAATGGAGAAAATAACATTAACAGTGTTAGATAAGCTAACGATAACCTAGCCTAACCTCTGTACTGCAGGTACGGCTATGAAGTAAATGACTATTCTGACTTCATTCTTAGTTCTTTGTTTATTTAATAACTCGAAAAAATGTCTGAAAATGGGCCAAGAAATGCCTCAGAAGGCTTTATGGTGAGATAAAATGAGATGGATGAAACCTTGGCTGCGTCATCGATGGACACAAGGTGATGTCAGCCCCATTTTGAACAATGTCCTTATCAAAATGAGACACTTTTTTTTAGGTCAAAGACACATCCAAAATTAACTCCCAAACCTCTGAAAACATGCTCATTTGTTAGTTAGGTTTAATGTGGGGACATATTTCCAGCATTTAATGACACCGATGGTGGGCATGAAGCTGGAGACAGTATTTGCCAATCACAGTAATAAGTATTGGTACAAATGGGCGACCTGCAACGTATCTGTGACTTTTGTTAAGACTGATTACTTATGTATTGAACCCTGTCAAACAACTGTTTGTAATCTGACTTTATCGTAAGTTTTTAAAAGATAAAATAACTTATCATTAGTTATTCATGGACCTGATAATAAGCTATCAAACAGCATCAAACACCCAGAAATTCCTACAAACTCAGAAAGCTGGTTTGGTAAAAAAAAACAAAAAAACAACAACAACCAAACAAACAAAAAAAATACATATGCATGTTAATAACAGTTGTATATTTTCTATAAAATTGTAACAATGGCTGTGAAGAGATTGTTAGGCACTCCTTTCCAACACAATTAGGACTCTTCTATCTGAACAAAATGAGCTAAATAAGACATGTCTTTCTTCTGCTGGGACTTTGAGTGGAGCAGAAAGCCAATTACTTTTGAATGTAACCCTAAATTGGCCTTTTCAGAACAACTTTAAGTCTTAGTCATCATGACGACAAAGACTCTTCACATCAAAGTGGTTACTTTCCAATTACAGCCTCAGAAACAAGCCCAGCGCCTCCATCCCTCTCATTGCTTGCCCCGGTCCCAGCGCCGGTGATGATGGGCTCAGATCCTGAGAAAGGGAGTAAAATATAATCATGACCTTTCCTCAGGCACACACATCCGGTAAATGCAGCTTAGCTGGCTGACCATAACTTTGTGATACACTGTTAGGCAGGGTAACACAAGACAAGGAGCCATTTTTTTTCCATCCAAGTGTGGCATGTGTATTTGTGAGTATGAACCAGGATGCTTGTGTGCATATCTGTCTCGGTCAGGGAGCCACGGTTCATGGCCCGAGGAGGATGGATATGCCATTAGAGCTGGTGACACACACTCAAACCCTCATCGACTCACTATGGGAAATCGATACGGCTACGGAGCAAGCCAGCTGGATCCAGATGAAACAAGCCAGACACATAGATACAACAGCAACAACAATCATATCAGAGCCCAGAGAGGTACTCAATATCATATAGAGTATGTTGCTGCTGGACTGAACTTGAACCCTTCCACACACACAAGACCTGATCCCAGAGCTTTACACGGTAAACAGCAGGTTTGATGTGCAACACAAAAGCACCACGTGCCGTTCAAGGGTCCTTACCTAAATGTCAAGAGGTTTGGGCTTGTGAAAAAGACCTTGATGAATCATACATTAACCTACACACAAAGGCCGAATGCTGAGACATGTATAAACAATCGCTAAGCATTAAAACATACACACACACAAACACTTTACACACAAATACTGACCGACTGTGCAGTTTTGATGGCCACAAAGCGGTGATTCCCCTCCTTCCCACAAACATAGCCAAAAGCTCTGTGGTCCGTGATGTCCTTGGCAATGTAGGAGATCTCGTGGACCGCATGGTGGTGTTGGAGGACCTGTTGAAGGGGATAATGGAGGATGGGTGTTAAAACCAAGCACACAAAAACCAAGAATAAGCCAATTTTACAATCAATTTAAACCTAAGTTGTTAGTCACTCTGACACACCCACATGGAGGACAGGTTGATCTGGTGGTCATCCCAGCAGGTCATTCAATCAAGCACAACTAGAATAGAACAACAACCATCTCCCAAACTAAAGAAGCAAAAAATCTGGGTGTGATGATTGTACTTCATAAAATAAGTCAAATCAGGCCATGTAGCCTAACATCTGCTATGCTCCCTTATAGTTGGCCAACTATAAGCTTACGCACCAATTAGTTATGCTGCCACTGTATCGGCTTAGACTGCTGTGGGACATCCCATGATGCTCTGAGCAGTCCCTGTGTATAAATATATGATATTATTGTTGCCATTAACTTATGCCTCTCTCTTACTTCCTCTGCAGGTGTCCCTGGCTTAGAGTTATGGTGCTTGTTAAGCCCTCTCTACTGTCCTCTTCACCTCCAACCAGTGGTGAGATTTTTTCAACTGGAGGTTTTTCCTTATTGTTAAAAGGGAGTTTGTTCATTTCTAAAGTCCCCGTCGCCCCAGGCATGTTCAGGATGAGGGACTGAATAACAGAAGATTTGATCGATTGCACACAACACATGCTGAAACCATGCTTGGCTTTCATTAGCTTGCATTCTGGCTGAGTCCTTCAATAAAACCAAGGTAAAAGTAACTATCAACATATAGCCTTACTTAAAAAAAAATGAAATAGTGATGAATCATCTGCATCGTGGGATTTCTCATAAATGAATGAAACGGTGCAGGAAAACTGAAGGTTACCAGGATAGACATGAACCACTCCACGACCGTGGCTCACCGACCTCACTAAACTACACAGTATGTGGACTAAAGTTGATGCTCAAGGTGTGTAGCCTGCTTGGTGGCTTTTTCACTTTTTGACTGAGTATATGGATTTTAAATATACTGTAGTTGTATAGTAGATTTTGACTACCCCCATTTATTCACTTTGGGACTTGGATTTAAAAGTTTGTACTTTCAGGCTCCAAAGTTCCATATGAAGAAAATGTCCAAATCCCCAAAAACTTTAGCAGATAGACCTTAACTAGTATCTGTCTGCGCTCAGTGACCCCAGGTTGGAAACCACTTCCCTGAACCACAGCAATGCTCTTCTAGCAGGACTCTAAGCATGACCAGTGAAACTCCTACTGATGCTTCTAAATGTGGCTGCTTGTTTGATGTGAGATCAACCAAAAATACTCGCTGAAGTCCACTGGCTCCTCATGGCTGCCTG
>JBBBVU010000015.1:23740427-23757507 GCA_037177055.1 Atherinosoma microstoma | reverse complement strand
AACAAGCAGAGAGACCACCTCCACTTTACTTTTCTCTCTCTGTGTGGGCTCTGTTCTTCTCCCCCCCCCCCCCCCCCCACCCCACCCCCCCGACACTCTCTCGGGTGCTACCTTTGTATCCCGACATCAGTCCTTATCATGCAACACAATTCACCTCCCAGTTGCGTTTGTTGATGAATAACCACGATAGCCGTCTGCGAAAGGTTAGCGCGCGTTATGTTCTGCCATGGATCAGGTGTTTAAATGAGAAGGCTGTTTTTTCTTTTAACTGTACCACAAACAGACTTACTCAAATGTCGTTTCAGGAATCCCGAATGGTTAAACACACTTTTAAATGTCAGTTGACGGAGCACACAAGCAAGTCAAGGAAAGAGTAAATGTCAATAAATGTCTATTTCACCTAAAAAATAAAGAGTAGAAACCAAGAACAGAAAACCTACCAGTTTATGGGTTTTAGTAGATAAACTCCAGCAAGTCCAATCAGCTCAAGAGACAAAGAGCAAAGGAAGAATGAAACAGAGCGCAACAGATGAGACGGAAGAAAGGGTAAAAGATCAACTAATGGAGGTGAGAGGACATGACGTGCTTAAGGCTGAAAAGATAATAGACTGTGTGTGTGTGCATATGTGTGTCTGTGCACTGGGCAAGGCAGTGGAAGATACAATAAAATGACCTGAGAACATGCGCTGTGGGTTGAAGTTCAGTGTCACACCCATTTATCTGCCACATATCACTATACTTTGCCCAACAATGAAAACAGCTGGGGTGCAATGTCCTTGTTCACAATCTCACATGTATTCAGAGATTAGTTTAAAAGTTTTAATTCTCTTGGATAAAACTTCTGTAACTGAGTTCTTACGTGAGCAGAAGAGGATATGCAAATGAATTAATAAACATTTCATGTAAGAATAGTGTGTCTTTTTTTTCTGTACAATTTTAGAATGAAAATGATTTTATCAGGGAAATCAAAAAGGGTACACAACTATTACGAGGTTTTATTGGAGAAAAAGATTGAATAAAACCCTTTGATTTCTTTTAAATGTACATCTAGGCCTTTCACAATAAGCAATAAGTCAATTAATTGCAAGGTAAAAACATTTTTTTCCGGCTGCAATAGTTTTCATTTGTTCTCTCTCTAACTGAACCCTCTCGTTTCTTGCAAAGTGAACTCTCGTGTCGTACTTGACAGCCACATGGTCTCGTATGATACCACAGGGTGTAGCATGGTATATTTTTGTTGCTACTTTTTTCTGTTTACAAAGGTACTAACTGGCAGTTTTGCCAGTTTTCCCTGTTTGAGCCTAATGTTTGATATTTTTTGAAGGGCAATTTTGTTTACATAGACTATATTATCTATCATATTTATTGTTTTTGGTTGTGTTTGGTTTTCAAGTCTGAGAGTCCATTCTATTTATTGTTTATCATGGCATTATCATTATATTAGTTGAAAATGGTCTCAAAATGACAACATTATCGCTTAGCACAATATTATCGTTTATCACAATCATTTCTGAAACAATTATTTGCACAGCAAAATTTGTTATCGCAACATGCCTATGTACATCTCTAGTTGTGGAAAAATGACCTTTTATTTTTTGTAAATACTCTTCATAATCTTTCCTGAATATCAGCACTTGTAGGCTCTTCCAAGAACCTGCCTACTACAATCAAAGCAGGGGATGCAACCATTGATGATTGTGCTCATTATTAAACAACTCATTCCTTATATTTTTGCACTTGCATTCAAACACAGACTCACTTTCTCTCACATGCTTTTACACAGTAACTGTAGGTATATGCAACAGTAGCAACAGCTATGTTTTCCTATACTTGTTCATGTAGTTCTGTTTCCTTCTTATAGGTGCTCCTGATGATCCTCTGCTTTGTTTTCTTACAGAGGCTGTAGGATGCTTTCTGTCAACTTTCTTTACAGATATAACAAACGATTGTCTGAGCCTCATATCCGCAAAGCCTCATTTCCTTCATATCAATGATGCTCCAGCTTCATTCTACTGTCATGATGCTGGACAGGTTTTTTTTTTTTTTTCAAAGTAGGAGAAAGCTATAAGAATTTTATTAAATTTTTTAAGAAATTGGAGTTAACTGGAACGGTGATATAGTTGGGAAGAAATGTGCAGAATTTCATGATAAGCTGTATCCACCTGTTGAGCATGGAGGTGGATTTATCATGGTTAATGGGTTGTATTGCTGCAAGGGGAATATTCTAATTTGTTGAGGGCATGTATTAAATCAAATAGCAGCAAAAATCTTACAGATGAAGAGGATGGCCTCTGCTATGAGATCATCTTAAATGCTCTTCATGTTATAAAATTCGTAATAAGCTACCTCCACAAGCTACACACAAGCTAAAAGTTTTATCATGACCCTCACATCTTCACCCTAACATCATTACGAATCTATGCATCCTAGGTGATACAAGAAGCTTGCACAAGTTGAATCCTTGTGCAGAAGAAATTTTAGAAAATCCCCCAATCAAGATGTTGAAGACTTTCTGCTCGATATATAATCATACAAGCCTTGCAACTTGCCAAAGGGAGTGTTAATTTTGCTTAAACATCCCAGAAACAAATCTAGATTTACTGTAATGCAAGCTGTCATTGCTTGTTGTTTACTCAGGGATTGGTCGGGGGAAGTTTAAATCAAGCTTCAGGGAAGAAAGCTGCTCCGTTTTAATGGAGCAAAATCCAAACTCTGAGCAAATCCTTTTAAGCACATGTGCACCGATTAATAACATCATCTGAACAGACTGTGACCTTTGAGTCTCTTTGCTTAGGAAATTCCAGGCTGATGACACATTTGGATCTTTGTCGCTGTGGCGTTACAGTTGGTGTCGCTGTGTGCATTTGTCATAAACCATTCAACAGTTCATGCGTTAAATCAGACCAGCAGAGGAACTCATGTCGCTGAGACCGACTGGTCGGTCACCTGTCATGGCCCATCAAGCTGAAAACCAGATGATTCTGGTTGTGTGTTGAGCGATCAGAGCAGCTCAAGTTGAAGATGGAGATGGTTAACATACAACTGCCAAGCAAAGACACATCATCATGGGTCAGAGCAGTCATCACCAGCTGTCAACATGCATATGATCACAGCTCGCTAGACCATAGTAACGATGCAGGATGATTTACAAGGCCTGCAGCAAAAAGCACAATTTTATCACAGATCTAAATAGCCGCTTCACTTTAACACCATCCAGAGGCTGAATGAGGCAGTGTTACAGCTTGAAGTTGTATTGCTACTGTTCAGCTTTTGCAAAAGATGCAGAGTCCAATATGAACAAGAGTGCATCAAGTTCAGCAGGCAATCAGCCAGCAGAAGAACAACACAGTGCACAGGAAACATTAAAATGTGTGGTTCTGAGCTGCTCGGGGCGCTCCACATCAGTCCCTCCCGACTGGCGTGAATGACTAGAAGGAATGTTCAGCGGTGAAAAAGGTAAACATACATATCCCCAAAATCTCCTGCCAGAATTAGGGTACCCCACAAGATGATAGATTTGAGTGCAGAACACAATTCAACACAAAAAAAATGCACACACACACCATCTTCACCTAACCTATTTACAGACACAGGGCTGTAGATATCAAAGCGTTGCTCCGTCTTTGGGGAATTCCTCCTTTCTCATCTTTTAAGGGGAAATAGATGAAAACGAATCTCGTTTTCCCTGCACCTCCCCTGTGTATGTGAGAGTGTGTGTATGTGTGTCTCCTCTGCCTTGTTAATGCGCTAAAATGTAAATTGGTCCTTTTCACCAATGTGTGTGAGGCTGTCTTTTTCATGCACAGAAGAAGTCACGGCTTTGCTGACAGATTGTGAATATGCCTTTATTAATAAACCCACAGTGAAACCACCCTCTTTCTGTCTGCTAGTCTGATCTCCTGCAGTCTCCTTCAGACCCACACCACTCAATTCCACTATTAATACATGCAAAACACATTTGCTAGGCTTCAAAATTGCATTCAAGGAGATGTAGTTCCATTAAATCATGCCTTTTGCTCCTCTTTATCTCAAAAATGTATCATTCAGAGGCCCTTCACTCTATTAAACCTTCTGTTATTCCTCTTCCTCCATGCAAAGGCGGTAGAACTTTGGCTCCACCCCCTACAGGAATTATCCAGTGATTTAAGGCTGCTTGTTAAGAACAGAAATTGGCAAATGTAAGCAGTATGGTAATGGATTTTCATGACTGATGGAGCAGAGCACAAACACACAGATCAGGCTCTGCGACCGACTCGACCCTGCAGATACAAATACATGCTATTTTTATTTATTTTCATGGGGTCTTAGTTATTTAATTTTATGCTTCAGCAGTGAATAAATGAATAAATAAATTGTCTATAGGCCCAATAAAGAGGTGGACAGGAGGTCAGGTCAATGTATCAATGCTTATTTTTGAAGTTTGCATGGCAAAAAGCTCTAAAACCAGGTCTAAAAGACAATCATCGGTGAGCGACAGTATGTGGTGTTGCTGGCTCGGTAAAAATGTCCACTCAACATGATTTAGATCCCTCACAGCCCCTCTGGACCCCCATCAGCAGGGCCTAAAGAGAGTGATGGATTTGCTACATCTGTGAAGTGGAGGAGAAGAAAATAGGAGGACTTTGGTGCACAAAAATAGAGCCAGAGTCTGCCGGAGTAGAAGACTGAGACTTAATGAGGGATGCAATCATCAATTATTCAAAACACTTAATCATGATGTCGCACAGAGCTGTTGCACAAACACATGCACACGCACAGGCAGGCAAAAAAGCAAGAATCCGTACGACAGGTTGGTTGTTTGTAAAGGAAAGGAGACAGTTGAAAAGCGGAAAACAAAGCTTTTTACGCTGGATGCACTATGAGCTGCATCTCCCGCAGGGGTAGGGTGCAAAGCAAGGGAAAAAGGTGCACACGAGCAAATCCCGTCCAACTGGCCAATTGTAAGGTGACCAAAAAGATATCCAGGAAGTAACGACTTGTGGAGATGCAGACTTGGATGCAGGATGGATCTGTCAAGTTATCAAAGTAAAGCCCTGGCAGCAGTTTTACTGAAGAGAAGCAACAGCCAAGATGGTGTGTGTTGATCATTTCCACATGGCAAGACAGGAGTCCGTAGAGCTTCAGCTCATCCAGGAGCTGCACCTCAACAGTGACCGCCTCCAGGTTTACTTCAGGATTAGTACGGAGACATTTGACAGCCTGCTGGAGAGATTCACGGGGACACTATAAAAAATTAGATCTAACTTAAGGTTCCTATCACTATATATAAAATGTCTGATACTCGTGACCTGTTGAGATTTGCCAGATTCCCTTTGATTGGACAGTCGGTGTGTTGACAACACACAGACATGCTTGGATGTGTCCTACATGGAAGCCTGTTCACTTTAGTGTGCCAAATCAATCTGCCAGAATTAAGCAGAATTAGAAACTTGTTTTCTTGGCACAAGGTGGTCTGTGAGCTCAAAATAGTCAGTGTGAGAAAAAGTAGGAGTGAAGCTTTCATCTGATCAAGTTCTGGGATTACTCTTGACCTACTGCCCCATTCAGATATACAAATCTGTTTTAAACCCCTTCCAAAACCTAAAGGTTTTCAGGAAAAGTAAAAGTCGTCCAGTAAAACCTTCATTTCTCAGCTTGTGGATGATAAAACATTAAATATTTGCTCGTATGTTTCCCATTAAAAATATTTGCACGTCTTGATGCAATACACACATAGCATCTGGTTTAAAAAGGAATGTATCCAGATGTTGCATCGGTGTGTGAGTAACATAATCCAGGACAAACCCTAAACTCTACACACACTTTGCAGGTATAGCTGGGTGCCCATCATCGCCTATCATCATCCATCAATCCAGTGTAGACTCACAAGAAAATATGAAACATTTCCCAAGTGGCAACCTCAGGCTTAGAAACGTGAAGCCTATGTGAAAGTGCCAAAAATTGAAGTTCTCCCCTCATCCGCTAGGTGCTGGCTGCAAAACAGCAAATCCCCATAGACTCCCATGTTAAAAAGACCAACTTCACAGCAGAAATAAACATGTTTACAGCCTGGTTCAATAAACCATTTCAGGTTTAATAGGTCGAGTTTACCTTCGTGACAACTGTGGGGGGAGTGAAAAAAATTCTACCTTATCTGTTTGGATGTTATTTAATCTTAAAAGTCTTCATAGTTAGGGGAGTGTCCTTTTGATTGACAGATGCCAGATATCTGGAAAAACGAGGCACAGAGTAGCACAAGCGCGGTTTTTATCTGGCTAACAGCGCGCCTTAACTTTAACCTGCCTACCTCCGTTAGCTGGTTAGCTCCTGTTAGCTTTGTTAGCTCGTAGCTTCAGGCGGCTCAGAGTTTGATGGGTGTCAATCATCCCTCCCCACACTCACAGCCCCCCTCTCAGTGCCTCCTATTTGTCCATTTTTGGGTTTTCCGGGAGTCACGAGACTCGTGATGGCGCCAAGATGGCGAAGGTAGGAACCTCCCAATAAGACTCTTTTCAGCTCTTCAGGAACCTACGGGTCATGGGGTTCTAAGGTTCGTCCATATCTTTTACAGTCATCAATAGTTCCCCACATGTCAAGAAAAGTCCCAATAAACATGAAATAGTGAGAAGATTGACTGCCACTTCCTTCATATTTAAGCTCTTTCTAAGATGGTCACGTTAAACCAGAACGTTAAAGCAGCTGCTTGACTGTGCAGTGTGTCACAGACCAGCGCCTTAGCTGCTAATGCTGCTAACTTTCAGAACCAGCAGGACTCTAAAAGCAGGTCATCTTCAGGTCATTTAAAAAGTTGAGCTTTTTCTGTCCTCAGAAGTTTGGAAATGTGACATGAGTACATGGCTGAGGGTAGCTGTCAGATGACGTCGAAATGATTTTGTCATTAATACATGTCACAGCTACAGAGTTCATTAGAATATGACTCAGCAGATCTGATGAGATTTGCATCCTGTTTATTAAGCCTGTATGAAACTAACAGTGAAGGAGTACCGTAGAGTAAATACCTCATAGTACCATATTTTCCCAACAGAGGACTTCATTCTCTGTAGACTAACTGGTGGTTTATACAATAGGAAGTGGAGCCTCCAGGTATGGAGGCAGGCACCCCCTTTACTTTTAAAACCAGGCTAAAAAACCTTTCCTTTTTGATAGTGTTCATACTTCCTGCCAGCTAGAGTGACCCTGAACCTCATTTTCTTTTGCTGCTAAAGGCCCAGGCTGCTGCAGGGGACCAACTGGGATGCAATAAGCACTTTCTCACTTCCACTCCTCAGGCATTAAATGTAACTAAAACACATCATTAACATTTTGTTCCAAGCTCTCTCCTCTGTCATCTCTTCATTTTTACATCTCTTACTCCAGAGCAGCATGTTTTTGATCTGTAGTCACTGATCCCAGCATTTTAGCAGTAATAATTGGTTTATATGTCCCCATGTGCAAATTTAAGTTGAATTTAAGCAGGAAATAAAAGACGAGATATGAAGGAGGATGAGAACTTGATGGTAGCAGGGAAGAGAATGCAGAGGCAAAAAGGAGCTGAGGACATTTCAGACCTAAAACTGAAACAGTGTCAGCCTAAAACCTCCAGACTTGCAAGCCGCAGGCGAGCCCTACCTGAAAAGCTTACTAACATTAACTTGAACTAAGCTGACTGGATTCACACTGTGTGTGTGTGTGCGTGCGTGTGTGTGTGTGTGTGTGCTGCAGGGGGGGAGGAAGAGATTCTCAACCTCTCTCACTGAGCCCAGCGGTAAGACAGCAGAGGGAATATCTATATTCAGTCTGCCCCCTCAACCCTTGGGACGGACTCCCAAGGGTGTACAAGTACATCTTCAACTCCGTCCTCCTTCACGGTGCCTCCTGCCACTAGCGTCCATCAGTCAGTCACAGCTCCTGCATCTTGCCTGTGTGTTTAATCACCCTCAGACACTGTCACAGTCGCTTGCCCTTCCTGATAAAACGCAGACAGCCAAACAAAATCAATCTTCACTGAATGTCCGTGTTTAATAAGACCCTGTTGTTTCTTATGGACTCTGACACGATCAGCCGCCACATCACCTTACAAGGGAGTAACTACAGCTCCGACGTCTGGTGGAGTGGGCCTTATCAGGCTAGGTTAACAACCACTGCAGCTTCTGATGTCATCCTTTGAGAATCAAAGGATTGTCATGCTCAAGACCCAGACTGCAAATAGCCTTGAATTTTTTTTATTTCAAACTCTTTCAATTTCAAACATACCCAGCCAAACACAAAAATCTAAACATGGGTGATATGTTATCGTGTACGATATACCGTCAAAGAAATTTCCCATGGTAATAATTTGTCATCTCGCGATAAAAACCATAAATTCCGGTCAATGACGTAACTGTACGGGACGCGCCTGCAGTCCAACTCTTGTGTGTAAACCCTACTAAACACACACACACACACACAACATGGTAATCTGCATGAATCTTGTGCTGCACAGCGAAACTTCCTGGACGTAAAACTTTCTACCAGCTCTTGAAATAAACCCTTTTAGCACCCCATGGTCTGTTGGGCTGCCGGTCTGTCAGAACTCTCACAGAGAGTGGAAAGGCTATTGGCGTTTACACCCCTGTGGGGCTCTGGGTCAATACAAACCTCTTAAAACTCAGAAAATGCTGTGTGTGGTTTTGTGCATGTGTGTGACTTGAAGTGAGTGGTAGAGAAGGGAAGGGGTGTTAAAATTCAGGAGCACTTTTTCCATCTTAGAGGAGTCATCTACGTGACGTCACTTGTTTCAGGAAAGCATCGGCTGCAACTGGACGCCGGTTCATGCACGCGGGTTTGGTGTGAAACCCTTTTTGTATATGTGTGTGTGTGTGTGTGTATGTGGTGGAGGTAATCATGGTGTGCTTAGGCAGAGTCCCACCCCGTCAGCGTCCATCCTCTCACCGCCATCCATCATAGTGTAGCTGCTAATGATACCGATACATACAGCAGCACAGAGGGCCTGCAAACCAGGGAGAGTTGTGTGGAAAGCAAAAAAAGAAAAGAAAAGGAGGACAGAGGAAAAGAAAGATGGACAGAAAAAGGAGAACGGTGCAATTAAGAGACAAGAACAGCAGGAATGTCACTATTATGACTGTACTTAGTGTTAGGTTTCATAAAGATCACTGTCATGACAAGAACGCTAACTTGCATTTGCATTTGTATCGGAGAGAGAGAAAGAGGGGGGGAGGGGGGGGGGAGCAACAAGCATGAAGAGGAAAGGAAATGTGCTGTCACAGGCCGAGGAGTGGAAGACCGTCTGTGTGACTGGAATGGGCAATCTGATTCTCCCTTTTTCTGTCCCTTTCCCCTAAACACACACACAACACTACCCACGGCCAAACACACACTCACACAGGAAAACTGAGCCCTGTTGCATCTTAAAGAGGAGGGTTTTTTTTCTTTCAAAAAAAAAGGCTCAACACTCAGAAGTAAGAAGCTATAACAGCTTCAGCGATAGCTTCAACAATAATTCATAAACTACACTCTGTCTGTAGTCAGGATCAAATTAAAGAGAAAAAGGAAAGAGGAGTATTCAGTATTCATATTTTATGTTTTTTTTTTTCCCTTTTTCTTTTTTTGCTAGACTCAAGCTACACCCTAAAAACCTACCAGCTCTAAAATGATCTTTTTCATCTCACTGCTATCTCGTGGTTTAACATGAAAGAAAATCTAATTCACATTCAGTTCTTGCAACAGCACTTACTGAACAAGACAGAAAAAGAAAGAAAGTTTCAGTGTGGGAGAGTTTAAAGGAAAATATATTCAGTCAAGGATTCCTTTAGCTTCTTGGAATAAAATGATCCAAGATGAAATCAACACATTTATTCACAAGGTGTTTTCAACACAGTTAATATTAAGAATTTGGAGCCTTTTTACTGAAATCATCGTGTTTTAGTTGCAGACGAGCCTCAGTTTGTTTACCTTTTCCCACACAGAAAGCTATTCTACTCTCATATTCTAAAACACACACCCCAAATAAATGCTAAAAAATAAAATTGCATTTTAATGGAGAAAAATATTATCTTCTGGATGATATCAGTCTTATAGATGAGTCGAAATCGCTGCAGTGGGAGGAAAGGAAGCTGTTCTGTCCTATTTCTCATCTTGCTTCTTCATCTCATATCTTCACTTCTTAGAGCGAGATGAAGACCAGCTGGGATTTTAAATTAGCCAATCAGACGTTGCCACCAGCTAAAGAAGAACTCTGAATAATATGCTAATAGATAGATTATAAGATTTGTAGCCGGGAGCACCTCCCGAGCTACACACACACGCACATATATATAGATATATGCAGACTAGAAGCTTTTATTCTATGATTACAGAGGACAGAATGATAATGGTAGATCTCAGCAGCAGAGATGGCTGGTGAACATTACAGGGCCTTAATGAATAACTTGCTATGATCAGGATGACTTCTTCTTGAGAAACAAAAAAAGACGACTGAATATGTATGAAGCACGAATACAGAGAAAGTACAGTGTGCTATAAACCCGAGGGAGGGGAACACAGGTGAAGAAGTCCCTTCGTTCCTCCCTCCTCTTCCCTATCCATCTTTCCCTCAGTCCTACTCCCATCTGAGTGTAACACAAACAGGTGCAGCAATCTCCTTTCCATGAAAAATATCATTCCTCCCTCTCCTTTGTCTGTCCCCTCTGTGTTTCTCCCTCTGTCTGATTGCTCATCTTTCTTCATTGCTCTGCCTGCCTCTCTCCCAGGGCGTCCCATCTGTACAGTAACAGGTGTGCTGTGTATATGACTGATGTGTTTGTTACCTGTAGCACTGCCTGCAGCCACAGCACGCATGGAGAATAGCTGCCTCTCTACCTATCTACCTCCTGACCTCGCTACCACTCTGCTCTTTTATTTTTCCTCCCAGTCTTAACACCCTCAGATGGCAGAGCGGAGGAGCAGGAGATTAGTTGTGTAAAAGTGTTGGGGAAGCAGCGGCAAGCTGTCATGCATTTGAATACATGTCTGAATGAGCCTTTACCAGCCGTGCTGTGGTGGTGTTTTCAGGTTGGGTAATTAGTCTCAACAGTCTGAGAGTGCATACTCATAGGAGCTATATGTGTGTTTGTGTGTGTGTGTGTATGTGGCCCATCTTATTAGTCTCACAGGTGAGTGATTAAATCCTCTGCAACACCTGGAAGAGTTCCTCCTATCCACCATCCCTTCCATTTCTGCTGTTGTAAATATCTACAACTACACACCTAAACGTCCCTGAACCAGCCGCCACACTTGCAGATATGCTGCACTTTTTAACTGGCTCTGTGGCATATCTGCCACTTTCAAGGCTTTAACTTTACTGAAACTGAAAAAAGAAACTCTTGTCATGATACCCCCCCCCCGCCACTTTACCAGCTTTGTCACAGCTCTCTGCATGATTACTACAGATGCTAGAAGAACAGTTCATATAATAACACTGTAGACGACATTTGAGTCAGATGTGCAGGTAGGAATATGTGACTGGAAATAAACTAGCTAACATCTGTTGTAAAAAATAGTTTAATTAAACATCTGTGCATCTATTATGTGTTTGTGTAAACAGCATCCAGTAGAGCATGAGGCTAGAGACGCCTGCATCACAGGGTCTGCATTGGCTTCAGATTCATGATGCCTCTACTTAGAGATACTGGAAAAGTGTCACCTGCGGCTCAGATGATGGCTAACAGGGTCTGTGTTTTAACCTTCGGTCCCACTTGTCTACATGTCAAAGAGTCCTCGAGTGTGACACTGACCTCCAGTTGCTCTCAGTGCTTATATGTGTTATGTTTCAGCGCTGTGTGTGTCGAGGGGGTGAATGAGAGGCAAATTATAGAGGGCTTTGTTCAATGTACAGTAAATGAAGTCCTGTATGCCAGTTTGAAATAGAGCTGCAAGGCTTAAGTAATGTCCTATCTGGTACCTGAGTATCCACAAAAAGAGTTAGGACTGTTTTCATTTTTCCAGCAGGCTACATTAAAGATGTAATTCAGGCTCAGTTTGAAGTGGAAACTTTAATTAATGCCCACGGTGCGCAACTCGATGCTCACACCATTCTCACTGGAGGGTTCTCTAATAAATGTTCTCATCAGTTTTATAATTTATTAGCTTCCTATTTTGTATAGTCCAATGGTGCCCTACAGGCTCGACTCTTAATTTGCTCACATGTTGTGTGTAAACTGTTTTGCTATCTGGGTAAAAAGCAGATGGCTGAGAGATTTTAGATAGGCAGGCTGTTGTTCTGAGAGTGTTGTTCCCTCTTCTTTTTCCCAGCACAGCAAAAGGAAAAACAAATCAATCAGTACAGAACGGTCTGCCATAAAAAGAACATCTTTCTACCTAAAATTGGCTCATACTTTGGACTTTTTGGCTCATTAGACCTCTGCCACTACAGCCTATAGTGACTCATTCAATTCAAGCCATCTTGGAAAAGTTTTACAGAAGTGCTTCAACTTTTAAGTGAACCAAGTAAGATTACTGCTATGGCTTCTACGGGAAACTGGGTTTTAATATGAGAAAAAAAATGTCACCACATTTGTGAGTACATACCCATAACCTTCTAATACACACAGTGCAAGGTGCAAAGAAAAGGGAGAAAGAGGCTGTAAGGGGAGAAAAGACAAGTCCATGGGTGCAGTACTAGGGTTGTAGGTTCTGAGGAATTGAAACTAGTTGACAATGCCAGTCTTACATTCAAACTTCCAGCTAAAGGTACCCAAGCATGTAATTAATTACACACTTATAGTCACAGTAGGAGGTAGCATGTTGTGCAGAAAAGCATGGAGGAGGAAACAGCACAGCCCGCTCTCTTATTTCAGAAAGCATCCAGGCAGCGGGAGGCCAGGCTTCTGACCAGGTGTACCGCTCTGCTGTGGTATTATTACTGCACTTGGGTCCCTGGGGGCTGAGATGTGAAGGATATCACCAGTGCAAGTAATAAATTGGAGAGGTCAGCCCACTCTTGTGAGGAGGTTCACATTCAGGGAAGGCCACCTGACAGACAATGTGGGCTTCAAATACTCCCTTCAGCACACATTTCCATTCATCCTTCTGGCCTCTGTTTATCAGACGGGATCATTAAATTGTTCTCTCAAGAGAGTTGTGGTTCAAGGCAACGTGAGGGGGGGATCACAGCAAGAACTCACTCCAGGACTGATTTACACTTAAGGCCAAGGTAAGAGCCTGTTTTCTCTGGACGAGAGCAGAATCTCCAGAGGATGAAGAGAGAAGGGTGAGACAGAGAACCCAATTTCCAACTTTAAAAACTATTGGACACTCACAAATACACACACAGGCACACACATGCCAGGGTGCAGGTGAGGACTGGGTTAGGTGAGCTGGACAGAACCCATAAGTTAATAACACTGCAGAATCTGCTGAGGCACAGCAGGCAATCACAACCATTTCTCACCTCACTTCCTTTCCATCTCTCACTTCCTGCTGCTCTTTCATTCCCACCCTTAGTCATCCACGCCTTCCCCTCTTCCTTCCAGACATCTCTTAGTCATCTTTAACTCCAAATACTTCCTTCTTCTCTGGCATTAATTTCCCATTCCACCCCTAGTTACCTCATATTAAAGAGAAAAAAAAGGGAAGATAAATGAAGAACTGTCTCTGCTCTCTTTAAGGGTTTTGTTTTGTCCGTTTTGTCCGCAGGACAAAGGTCTAAGGCAGTATGAAACTTGCAAATGCACAGAGAAAACAAATCATTGCATGCCATTTTAAATCATACACCATCATAAACACGTTCTAAATGTGGCGGTCCAGTCATCTAAGATGCATTATCAACTTCTAAATGTGCCTCGGCCAAACATGCCTGCCTGCTCCAGCCATGGCGATTATGGGTGTGTGAGTGAAAGCATCAAATCAGTTCACACTCATTTAATCTTGTCATTTCCATTAATTCAGCTTTAGCCACACACACATGGCAAGCTCCGTCTCACAGCTGAATGGGTGGTCTTTTAACACTCTTCTCCCCTCCCTTCCAAAAAAATACTAATCATACTCATCATCCGTCAGACTGCTTTGGATTGAGAGGAGTTGTTATCTGGAACATATCCAGCTAATTGAATGCTGCCTATCTTAATGCTCTTACAGAAAATGAGTGGGAGGGCCTGAGTGTGTGTGGGTGACAGAAGGAGCATGAGAAAGATGGAAAGAGGGGTCATGGCCTGGGGGGTGAGAAAGCCATCAAATGCACAATCACAATGGAGAAAATAATTCACCCTTCAGTGGTAGGACCGAGTGTGATTGTGTGTGCGCGTGCAGACGCTCGCGGTTCCGGCTGAATGTGTCGGTCTGGTAGATGTTCAGTGGAACTCGTTTAAGGAGCACAAATGACCTGAGAGCAGGTGATTGAATCCTTCATTCATCCTTAAAGAAGGGTTGGTGACTGAGAAATGGACTGCACACACACACACACACACCATTAAATCTGCTGAATTCACTTTAAATCTATATTTATTGGAATTTGTCGAGTCATTTTTTTTAAGACTTGGCAAATTTCACATGGAGAGGAAGTTGAACTCCATGAGGAGATGGCATCTAGAAGACTGATGGATGTCACCCATCCATCACCCATTTTTGATGGTTGTTGGAAGCTAGCCAGTTCTGCATGTGGGATGTTTTGGAGCTCGCTTGCACTTGCTTAATTAGAAGAGGACAAATGTAATCAACAACTGTTTAAAAGAAGCGAAACTGTCTGTGGATAATGTATGGCCGTCTCCTCTGACAAATGAGGACAGAATAACAGTCATAAATCAAAACAATTAGCATGCAACTGCAGTTCACGGGTGAATTAACCTACAAGCCCATCTAAACTATAAGGCTTGCAAATCACTCCCAATGACTCCCAGGTGGGTCACTCCAGCCAGTTACAGACCCTAAATACTGATCCTTGTGCATCAATATCAATTGGACAACCAGCACAACTGATCAGTAGGAGAGATACCACATTGACTTTTGGAAAAAAATATGTCTTCTCTCTGTGTTTCGTGTGACAAAGTGGTGATTTTTGCTTTTTATTGGGAGCAAACTGGAGCCAGAGGTCTATTGTATTGTACTTTTACATTGGCTTGGCCTTCCACACCAGATGATATTTTATATACAATTATTTATACCGCGCTGAGGGGCGTTTCATCCACAAACACAGCTGATCATTGACTGTCTGTGTCCACCGTGACCTTTCCCTCCCTAAAAGCCGTTAAGCAGCTCCAATACGCTTCAAGAATCAGCTTTTACATCAATAAAGTGTCTGGGAGACACACTTCTTTTGACTTACTGATCTGAATTGCCAGTCTAGCACAAAAACTATTCAGCTCACAAAAAACAGGACTACAAACCAAACTATTATTTTACAAGCCAGAAAACACTTGTTAGTAAATCACAAGTGAAAAGAAAGTGGGTTCTAATAGTGTATCCATACAGCTTTGTTTCTGCTAAACAAGTAGCCAATTATTTGCTAACTGCCACAAGCTTGGCCATAAGCATTCAATAAGCTGATACAGTATAAAACCTCCTTACTCTTTGGGAATCTTCTGCCCCACTACTGTACTTGGCAAAATTGCTTAATATAGCATTAAGCTGCTTTTGGCTTTCATGAATAAATAGTACAGTTGCATTTTCATTTCCTGTAAAGGCTTCTCTACTGAATACATGCTTGCTTGCAGTAACTCTCCACAGCTTAGTGTACGCTACAAAGCCTGGCTAACTGGATATTGGCTGATCTGAGCAGGAAATTTTGAGCAGTTAAGTGAGGACTGCTCCGTTTGATCTGCATTTGTAATGTGTATTTAATGCATCTGTGGGTCAAATCCTCTAACAGGCGCCTGCCTGTAAACAACATTTGAAAAGTGATGGGACACATTAGTTATTAGGGAGGTGCTGATGGAGTGTATGAGCACTTTAACATAACAAATGACAATTTTAATACATTTTATTGCTTTGCGTTCTGTACAAAGAGTGTTACATGTTGAGTTAAAAAGATGTAAGAAGGCATTATTTGTAAGCCGTACATAGAAATAACTTGAATCAGCATTTTAACCCTCTTTAGGTGATAAACAGGATGCAATACTTGATCAAAGGTCTTTAACCTGCTAAATGCTTTTTTAAAAGCAAAAGAAGAAGTGGTATCCCTGAATATTGAGGACTTTTTTTGTAGTTACCTCTAGGGATGAGCATGATTAATCGATCGCTAAGAATTTCACCTCCTTTACATGTCCTCCGAGCCACAGAGAAAAGCTGAAGTGCATCATGTGCCATGTATAATGTGTTATGTGGTGGGTTGCAGTGAAACTGCATCTTCAGCTGTGGTTGCTCAGGCGCAAGTCTGTACCATTACAAGTGGGCCGTGTGCCCATGTCTGTGCTTTGGTTGTTATATGTCTGGCTGTGACGTATTCTTTCTCTATAGCTGCAAAACTGATTTCATGCAGCACTTGTCTGTGTGTTGTGATTGTTGCACTGTGTGAGTGTTGTCTTGAAACCACTGCGTTCCTGGACTCATGTGGTGTGACAGTAACACATCTGTCATAAAGCACTGCAGGCAGCAGCTAGGAGATCTCCAGAGCAACTGCATGACTGCAGCCAAAGCTCGAACAATAACTGTAACCAGACGCAGCCTCAACCAGCACACGACAGCAAAGCAGCTGCTGCTGTGATCACAAGCAGACAGTTAGAGCTGGACTGGACCACAACACCAACTGTTCAACTGATCTGAAGGCAGGAAAAGCAACACAAAGATTTCCTACAGGAAATGTATGATCACTTTGTTTGGGTTTACATAAAAACTTTCCATATGTTGATGAGGCAGTAAGGAAGAGAATAGAAGTATCCATCCATCCATCCATTTTCTGTACCGCTTAATCCATGCAGGGTCGCGACTGGAGCCTATCCCAGCAATTATCAGGCTAGAGGCAGGGTACACCCTGGACAGGTCGCCAGTCCATCACAGGGCCAACACATAGAGACAGACAACCACACTCACTCCTAGGGAGAATTTAGAGTGACCAGTTAACCTATCATGCATGTCTTTGGACAGTGGGAGGAAGCCGGAGTACCCGGTGAGAACCCACGCATACACGGGGAGA
>JBBBVU010000015.1:23695029-23708379 GCA_037177055.1 Atherinosoma microstoma | reverse complement strand
ATCATCTCCAACCAGTCTGCCCATTCTCCTCTGACATCAACAAGACATTTTGGTCCAGACAACTGCTGCTCACTGGACATTTTCTACCCTAGAGATGATTGTGTGTGAAAATCCCAGTAGGTCAGCAGTTTCGGAAATACTCAGACCAACAACCATGCCACGTTAAACTCACTTAAATCCCCTTGCTTCCTCAATTAAATGCTTGATTTGACCAAGTCTACATGACTGAATGCATTGAGGTTGCTGCCATGAGATTGGTTGATTAGCTATTTGTACAATTGGTTCAACAGATGTACCTAATAAACTTGCCAGTGAGTGCATGTGTAGTAGGCCTACTGTTTATTTCAGAATGGTGGTGTCTTTAGTTGGGAAAGGGGGAAAAGATTTTGATGATGGAAATGCATACCGGCTGGCCTCTGCACCTGTTCTCTGGGACTCTGCTGAACACATCTGCTTTCGTGTCTATAACCTACATAGTCTACATGATGCTCATCACTGATGGATGGTAGTTGCACCCTTCTCCTCGTGCATTGTGCAGACACAGGTGTCACCTGCTCGACTTTACGCGCGTGCAGGAATCACAACACTCTCCAGAGAAGATCTCATCTCAATGAAGAACATGTCCTGAGATCCCTGCAACAATCTTCTACACCCCCGTCGCTCTGTCCCCTATACTCATCCATTTTCCATCTTCTTGCTTCCACCTCCCCCACATCTGTGTCTGGATCAGCAATCCTCTTTGTTATCTCCCTGTTTGTTCTTATTCCTGCCGTTTCCTCTCTATATTCTGGACAGGTTGTGATATTCGAGATTACACACACTGTCCAACACCTGCAGGAAACATGTCTTTGCAGATGCGACCTTCATGTTAATAGACTAGCCTGAGCTCCTCATGGGCACAGAAAAGCAAATTAATCTGAAGGTGAAAGCAGGTTTGAAATATTCTAAAGGAAAGAATATTTATCTCACACAGCTAAAGTAAACACTTGTGTATGTAGCACCACAGTCAGGGCTATTAGGGAAAGCTGTGTCACTGCACTTACAAACACTAACAACGTAAACAGACAAATGTTAATGAAAAGGGGCAAAGTGACTTCTTTTGGCAACCATTTAGCCTAGCATTTAGCCTAGCGCAGAGGTAAACGCTGCTGCCATGGGAATGCTAATGAAGGTAAGAAAAACAAAGCCTGGTTAATGAGAGCCTTGAGATAAGAGAGCAGAGGCTAGGACACACACACAGATGCACACACAGCTCATACTCTTCTACGACACTAATTAGACAGGAAGGACTATATGTGGAGGAAGAGCTAACTAACCGTCCACATCAATACTGCAGTGTGCAGCCCTGTCTCCGCCACTGGCCTCAAAGACGCGAAGAGAGCTTGAGATGAAGAGGAGGAGGAGGAGAGAAGAGGCAAATTAGAGCGAGGGCAAGACGAGGAGGGCAGAGAGAAATAAATCTGCAGGAATGAAAATGAATTCATGCCAGCTGTGATGCACAGGGTCAGGGTTTTTTTAATATCCACACCCACCAACTCATATGAGTGCTGACCCTCAGGATCTACGGGTTAGGGGTCAGCTCGTGCATCACCACATACAGACACCTGTCTATACATAATCTACACACGTAATACATGTAGAGATCCAGTCTACATTTCTAATATAAAAACAGCCACATCGTGTGACCTTAGCCGTCCTCGCTTTACGTAAATGACCATCTGCGTTCACCTACTACATCTCAGATTCGACCATAGTATGCGTGAGGATACAGGCATAAACATGAGACACTCACAAATTAATGCAACAACAGCAGCAATCAGCCCTCACACTCTGTCTCAGAAGTCTGTTCACACATGGGCTCAATTGGACATTTCTCAGACTTCATGCTGGCAAGCTGGCAGGGTGATGATATGTGTGCAAAGTTTGGTCTGTGTGATGCGGACATTTGTGCTCTCACATATAACTCCTCCATTTCAAAGAGGGTACAAACGCAGTACAAATGAAACGGTTTTACAGATGCACAGATGTTTCCAAGCCTCTGTAAGTAACAGAAGAAAATAAAATAATCAAGTGGTCGGATTAAATTTTTTTAAAAGGGCTCATAAATGGTTGATTTCTTAGGGTATTTCGTACGTTAAAACCGTGCATATTTTTGCTTTCATTATTAAACCTGCTTCTCGGCACTAATGCATTGAAAATAATTCTTTCAAGTTCTGCCAAGGCCAAGTATTTAGTTAAAGCAAGAGAAAAGTATTGGTCTTGGTTAAATTCTGCAGGACTTGAGAGTTAAATACCGCTATTATACTCAATTCTATCATTCATAAGTTAAGTATATTTGCATTAAGCTGTTGCATTAAGCCTTCCATGTTCACTGAAAGTTTCGCTAACACAGCTGAGGCAGAATATCAGAGGCTTGCATGTTAAATATTTTTTAGAGAAAGGTTTTGACCAATCAAACTGAACTATAATGCCAGTACAAGATATTCATGAAAACCCGTCTATCGGTCGTCAAGACATTTCATTCAAGAAAACAAATGTCAATTTCAGGAGACCTCATCCTAATGATCCCCAACGGATTACCAGAGTCATTAGGATATATCATTAAAAAGGTGTAATGTTACATAGAAACTGTCATATCTAACGACATACGTGTTGAGTGACATATCCAGCATTAGGTCATATCTAATTCATAACTACATGGCAATTAACAAAGCCTGATAAGCGCTCTGTGGTTACATAACAATAACTTTTGTTTTCATTATTGGCCTCCTATCCACAAAGGTTTTATTGCACTTATGATTACACGCATATGTAGCAACTCTGGACTCATATATAATATTTCACCTCACCTGGAGTAACTGTCTCCACAACCAAATCTTTCCTATCTGCTTTGTATGCCAGAACAATACAGAGATGATGTATCTGTTTGGCACAGGATCAATGGGAAAAAAACACTTAGAGGGTGCATCTTATGATGTGGAGAAAACCAAAGAGCAGAAACATTTGGACACCACTGAGAGGAGTGGTTAGCATGTGAGCAGATTTTGCAGGAGAGACTATTGTGGTATAAAAAAATCAAAACGAAAACACAAATATCCGTAACAAAGGTTTGATTTTTGAAGTTAAAGCCTTATCTTCCAGACACTCCCTTCTCCCATCTCCACCGCCAGTCTTTCTGCTTTTGACACTCAAGGAATACTAACCACTGGGCTTTTCTCCTCCCAGGGCTTGACCTGATATTGCTGCCCCCCCTCATCCACAAGCCTGAGGCGATGGCTGAACTTAAACTGGGTTAGAAATAGAAATGGATAAAGGTGCTCTGACACCAGACACAGCAGTGTAAACTTAATAAGCATCCAGCTAAGGTTTGGCAAGTGACTAGCACTTCATCTTCCTCTTTTGCTCTCGCTATCCATCCATCCATCAAATCTTTATCTTCCATTTTCTCTCCCTCTGTTTCAATCCCTCCCCCTCTTTTGCAATCTATGGCCCCTTTTATCTCTCTCTCCCTTTTTATATTTTTCCCTATTTTGCACCCTCGCTCCTTCTCCATTTTTCACTCTCTTGTACAATCAATCAGTTCTGAATTACTCATTTACTCTGTCTCTCAGAGCTGCATTTTCTCTCTGCCACAGAGGACTCTGTTAATTTTCTCGCCTCCCTTACTCCGGCTCTTTCTATACGCTGCCTGATAAAATCAGATGCTATTTGTCTATTAGGGGCCATGGGGATATTTAATAAAGGGCCAGTAATAACTGCGTGGTTTCAGGTGTGTGTGAAGGAGCGCACATTTAGGAGAATATCCCTCCATTTTCCACTTTGATGTGGAAATGAACATGTCCGATGTGGGGGCTGATGAAAAGTCATCTCGGCACTGATGGTGAATGTCGCAGTTAATTTTCTATTTAGCTACAGTAACCCTAACCAACTCTAATTGATTAGGTGATCAAAAGTAATTGGTATTAGGCAGGAGAAATGGATTCATTTGTCTTTTATGAATACTAATTGACCCCAGACTGCCCCTGTGCCCACACCTCCCTCCACCCAACTCCATTGCTCCTCTGCAATCCTTACTGGACATTTCAGTCATTGTGCAGTCTTCATGTTGCATCAATCCTCTGTATGTACGTGGGTGGTTGTGCATTGTGTTTGTGTGTTTTGCTTCCACTTTTCTACGCATGATTAAGTATTCATGTCTCAGCTGCTGTCCCCCCCCCCCGTCTCCACGACAAAACCAAACAATTCCTTTTGATATCCATTTGGTCTGACTTTGTGAGAACCTGAATGTGGGTGTGCATTGCTGAGAAGTCCAATGTACCAGCATGTCCATTTTTGAGGCAAATTGCAGCAGCAGAAATGGCATTTTCTTGAAAATGAATGTAGGATGGATTTAAAGAGTCTAAACAATCATTTCCGTTGTCCATGTCTGGCCTTTGTACGAGCTATTAAAAAGAAAAGACAAACGAACAATATAGCCTAGAATCAAAGAAAATGTATCACTCTTTGAGCCCCCTGCTGAGCTTCCAGCACTCGACCACAAACAGTTTGGTCCCTCTCCTGCACACACACAAATTACCAAAAGACAACCCAAACAGAAAGAAGGGATGCTTGCATAGATGTTCAGGAGTAAAGTCTGCCTCATTCATCTAGCTGAGTTATGAAGGAATAGGGACTGTTACCACAATAAATCCACTACACAGCCAGATATTACTTGATGCTGATCAGATTTATCTAGTTTGTCAGACAAATTCATCTTTATCTACAAAAATGAAATGAAAAATAACTTATCAACCGGAAGGAAATGTTTAAGTAGATTTGTTTGTTTGTTTGTTTTAGGGAAAAAAATATAATAAATTGACAGTCAATGCCTTGTTGCAGAAAGTGGCGGCTGGTGGCAGGAATGATCTGTCAGGCTGTGTACTTGAACAGGCCTCTGACTGAACATATCCAGCTGTTTCTTCACTTTGTTGTGTAGAGGGTGTGAAGAATTGTGCATTATGTCCAGCAGCTTGTGCAGCATTTTCTCTGGACAATTAGCTCTGCTCCAGTAGCTCCAGAGTTGTACCCAGCACAGAACCAGAACTTCTTGATTAGTTTATTTCAGTCTGTTTAAGTCTCTGGCTTTGATGCTGCTGCCCCAGCAGATTGCACTTTCCACAGCAGACTTAGAAGATATGCAACATCTTGGTGCAGACACTGATCATGGCTTCTTTAATAAGTCCCCTGCAAATGCTTCTGTGTTGCATTTCCAGTCCAGTCTGTTGTCCAGCTGAAATCCAAGATACTTGTATTCCTCAACTACTCCACCTCTTCTCCCAGGAAGTAAACTACTTTGTTTTCTCCTGTTCCTCCTGAAGTAAACAAACATCTATGTTGTTTTGTTTGTATTCAAGATGAGATGATTAGCTGCGTTTCCATTACAATTTTTCACAAAATAAAAGTGATATTTCTGAAATTTCGACAAAGTACAATTGCGATCTGCCGGTGTTTCCATTGAATGCTCGTTAGCACAAACATTTCACTATTGTTTGTTATCAAGGATGGAGGTTATATGTTTCTGTTTTATTATTTGTAAATAGATTCCTGTCTCTGTTCATAAATTCTGTGCCATCTTTACTGTAAACAAACTGGTCACGTGACCTCACGATGTCATGTCCTGTGGAGTGGAAATGCGGAAAAGGTGTTTCCATTACACTTTTCCGAAATACTTCTGTATCGATATGTCTGAAAAGCCACCTCATGAGAGCGTAAAAACTTTTTTGCAATATTTAAGAGGTTTTTTTAAATTTAGGTGTTTCCATTACCAGATTTTTATTGCAATATTTAGGTTTTGCGCAATTCTAAAGGTAATGGAAACGCAGCTATTGTTTCTGACTGACCAGTTCTCTGTACTCAGCTTCTTGTCCATCACTGATAGTCCCCATAACTGCAAAGTAATCAGAGTATTTCTGCAGATTACAGGACTCAGAGTGGTATTGGAAGTCTGAGGTGTTCAGTGTGAAGAGAAATGGTGAGTGTACAATTCCTTGTGGTGCTCCTGTGCTGCTGACCACCATCTCAGACACACAACCTTTCAGTCTCACAAACTGTTTGTTAGGTAGTCATAAATCCAGGAGGTTGTAGAGGTATCCACCTGGATTTTATGGAGCTTCTCACAAAACACAGCAAGCTAAACTGTGTTAGACACTTGGGAAATAAAAAAAATATGAGCCACTGATCAGAGTAACAGAATGTAACATTTCTCATGGTGCCAATTTATGCGTTTTGGATGATCAGCCACCAAACAAAAGTAATTAGGCAGTGTGCCCCTGACATGATGGTTACACTCCGGTGTTTTTTCTTTTTTAAAACATCCTTTCGCCTTTGACACTGTGGCCTCAGCAGGTCCTACTGACCTGTTTAGTTTTTCTTTTTTCCTCTTTAAAATTTGGTTTTTACTCAGAGTTGCTTAAATTTAAGCAACAAGCGTCACTAAGTAAGAGGTGGGACTGACAGAAGGCTGTCTTGGTTGGGAAATGTTGACAATATACACATACTGTATATACATTTTCTAAAAATAGTAAACGAGCAGTGCTAATCTCTGGCGATTGGGCTGTGAAATTCTCCATAAAATATTTTCTGCCACAGCTCAGTCAGGGTACATGGCACACACAGATAAAAAAACAAACAAAAAACAAAACAAAAAACACCACCACAACCACAAGACAGTGTGAACACTTTCTGCCTTTTTCTGGCAATGTGTTCATGGCAGAAACACAAAAATACAAATGAACACCGCCAGGAGCTCAAAGACGTTGGGGCTATAAGGCTGTCATGGCAACCACTCTGCAAAAGGTGTGATTGGTCAAAGGAATGACATGCATAAAAATGTTTGCTGAGAGTAGGTATGTAAATTCAAAGCACATAACAGGAACACTGTGGAGCACACACATACACGGTCAAGCTTTCTCAGGAAATAGAAAATACATCAAAACCTGTGTATCATAAAAAATGAGTAAATGGACAAATATATACTGACAAGGCAGAGCAAACATTAATTAGTTAATGCCATAATAAAGAAAGTGGCAAGCTGGTTTGGATGGTCTAAACGCAGAGATATTTAATTAAAAATATGCAAATATGCTCACAGTTGGGAGGTTATCAAATTTAACTTAACAGGAAAAAAAAATCTTTTCTGACTACATTTCAATTACAGTCTGTGTGCACATTTTTCAGCAGCTCCACTGGAACAGACAGAGGGAAGATATCTAACACCAAGTTTGTCTTTGACTAAATGATAACTGTGCTGGCTCCAGCAATACACTGACAAAATTAAACATCAACATTATTAATTACGAGGAAAATCCTCCAAACTCCTTTAACCCTTTAAAGCCCAACCAAGGAAAAACTGGGGAGAAAAGTCAATTTTTAAAAAATCTGAAGTCTTTATTTGGCCCTTAAACAAAATGTGGAAAAAAATGTAAAAAATTTTGGGGGGTTTATATCTACCATCTATTACCATGTGACATGCCAAAATTATTGTAGTGCAGTCTTATGCTTCCTGGTATCCATTAGGGGGCAGAAGACAAGTATCATATTGTAAACTGCAGAGTTTTGAGCAAAGTTTTTACCATAAAGTGATGCAAAATGTCTCAGAAACTTGTGTATCAAATATGATTTGTTTGGCTTTATAGGGTTAAACCCTAATAATAACACTTAATGGGAAAATAATTAGTGAGATGAATATTTTTTCTAAACAATCACACATTTAAGTTTCTTTTCCACTGGAGAAAAAAAAGCTACTCATGTACTGCATGTATTCTTAGATCTTTATGACCATGTTTATGTGGACGACTGAGAAGTACAAAAGGGAGCCGCCCTGCATCGTTTGCTGCTGCTGCGCTGACAGGACATTCTTATATCGCAGACCCCTCTAGCCCTAGCGGGTCCCCGGTGCTCAATTAGAGAAGAAGTTAAAAAAAAGTGGTCAGGACTTGGGAAATGATCGATCACTGTGACCCCATGTGTGTTACATATATATGTAACATGTCAGGTTATGAGCAAAGCCAATACATTAACTAACACGTTTGTTGACCTAGACATTCCCCGACAATCCCATGGTGACTTGAACATTTAGGCTGTGGGTATTTTAGCTGCCTGGGTAGGCAAAACTGTTAGCTTTACACGCACTAACAGTTCTCTATTATATTGATGACTTTGTATTCTTTCTTATTTTTAGGGACGAGCACTTCCTCATGGACATTGCACCACGTGGTTCAAATTACACTAGTGTGTTGAGGTTAAGATTTATGTAAATCGGGAACAGCTATTCTAGATCTGCATAGGAAAAGGTATAGCGCTCTGAATCCCCCTGCATTACCCTAATTAATCATTCATACTTCACATCTACATATTCAAATGACCTGAGATCCACTGCAAGTGGGGGGAGGTGATGGAGGATTAGATGGGAGGGTAAGTTACAGAAAAGAGGAGAGAAGAATGTGAAAAAGTCACAAGACAAAGAAAACAGACTTCTATATGGGGGATTTGTGAAATAGTTTTCTTCCAGAGTCTCGAACTCTTCTTCAGTCCCTCGATGCAACCAAACAGTGCTGCTGCTAGCAGTTAGCCTGTGACCATGCAGTGTGGTCTGCATTAGCACTTTGGTCTGGTTGCTTTGAAAAAGCCTTGTGCTGTCAGAACCAAAGCACCAAAGTCTTTATGGCCACAGCTGACAGATTCCAACCTCTGCCCTATTAGTGGACTGGGAGCCTCCGTGCGCTCTTCTTTCTGTCTCACTGTGCCTCATGTGAGGGCCTTGATTAGGGCTTCAGGGAACCAGAAGACGGAGAGCGTGGTGACAGACAGAAAGAAAGAATAAAAAAGCCATGAGACAAGAGACAAGCACAAGAAAGAGAGGCAGTAGCAGAGAAAGGAAGAATCAAGATATTGAAACAAAATTGAAAGTGAACATTGGTATGGCCATATTTGATGTATTAATCGTGTATTTGGAAATTATTCAGACCCCCTTCAATTTGTCACCATTTGTTAAATCACTGCCTTATGATTCAAAGCAATTGTTGCAAATGTACTAAAAAAGAAAAACAAACATCAAATTGACAGTAATATTAAGACTTCTTGCTCAGTACTTAGTAGAAGCACCTTCTTACAATCTTGAGTTTTCTTGGGAGTGATCTAACAAGTTTTCCTACATGGATTTGGAGATTTTCTGCCACTCTTCTCTGCAGATCCTCCCCAGCCCTGTCAGGTTGGATAGGGCACGTTGAGATAACCAGCTGGGTTAAAGTCAGGGCTCTGGTTTGGCCATTTAAGTACATTAAGAAAGTCATTCCTAAGCTGCTCTGGTGTTGTTCTTGGTTGTGCGCTGAGGGTCATTGTTGCGCTGGAAAGCGAACCTTCGACCTATGTCTGAGTTCCTCAGCACACTGGACAAGATTTCCATCCAGAACACCTCTGTACTTTGCCAGGTTAAATTCCCCCTCAACTATGACCAATCACTCATTCCCTGCAACTTAAAAACATTCTTGTTTTTATCAGAGTGGAGAATCTTGTTTCGGTCAACTGTGAGTCCTTGATGTGGTCTTAGAGAAGATGCTTCCATCAGGCCACTCTGTCATAATGCTCTGATTGGTGGAGGGCTGCAGTGATGGTGGTCCTTCACCAACTTTCTTTCATCTCCGCACAGGATCTCTGGAGCTCAGTCAGAGTGATTTCTTGGTTACCTCTCTCACCAAGGCTTT
This sequence comes from Atherinosoma microstoma, assembly GCA_037177055.1. NCBI lineage: Eukaryota > Metazoa > Chordata > Actinopteri > Atheriniformes > Atherinidae > Atherinosoma > Atherinosoma microstoma. The sequence goes on along the minus strand of JBBBVU010000015.1, from coordinate 23,698,639 downwards.
CTTCCCCCGATGGGTCAGTTTGGCCAAGCAGACAGTTCATTGAAGAGTCCTGGTTCTCCCAAACGTTTTCTATTCATAAATTATGGAGGTCACTATGCTTTTGAGAAAGTTCAGAACAGCTAATTATTTATTCAATTTTTAAGCCTTGCTCAGATCTGTATACCCTATCACAATCCCATTTCTGAGCTCTTTGTGCCATTCCTGTGACCTCACGGGTTAGTTTTTGCTCTGAAATGCATTGTGAAGAGTGAGGCCTTAAACAGTGCGTCTTTTCAAATTAAGTCCACTCAATTCACTTTAACACAGCTAGACTCCAATGGGGAGGTAGAAAGGAATTCTCTCAAAGGTGATCAAGAGAAATAAACAGCACCTGAGTTGAATGCTCAAGTGTCAAAGGGTCTCAATACTTACGTACATGTCAGATTTCACTTTTTCTTTTTCCATAAATGTGCAACAATTCATATAATTCTGTTTGTGTTGTTAGAGGGTACTGTGTGTAGACTAATGGGATGGAGCCCCTGCCCCCCCCCCCCTTATTTTAGCATTACACTGCAACACAATAAATGGTGAAAATATAGCCTCTATAAATGTCGTCAGTGGATAAGTAAGGAAGGTATTAGACTATTAGACAGTGAACAGAGAACAGAAGGAATAAAGACATACAATAAAGAAATGATAGATGGTTAGGGAGCAGATGGAGGTGAACGACTACATGAAAGGCATGTGGTGCAAAGTGAGGGCTGCACTATCCTGTGTGTTATTGATGTTGTGTATGAACCGCACTCTGTTATCACCTACCGGTATCCCCTGGGCTCCTCACACAAGACAATGCATGGATCCCAGTGGAGCTATTGAGCTGGTGTACTTGGGGCATTGGTTGGCATCTAACACTGTTTGATTAGGTTTAAGAATGTTGGAAACTAGGTAAGGGGACTAGAGACAGGAGATGTCTAGTTGTGGAGGAAGGACAGTCAGGCTTGGCTGATGACCGGGTGGGTTGGCTGGCTGATGAACAGAAAGCCCGCCTGTCAGTGGGAGCCTGTAATTGAGGGTGGGTGTGAGCTTTCCCCATGGATTCCCTTTATTCTCTGACAGCTGTAGAACAGTACAGGCTGTTTGCACAGGGCCACAGTAACTATCATCTGCTCCTGTACATTTTCCTATTAACCTAGTTTACTCAAACAAGATCCAGTCCAAGTATCAGAAAAAAAAAATACTTTTGTACATTTTGTTGCAAAACATTATGTATAATTCAGGACTGACTGATCTGAGGTGGCTTTGACAGCAAGAATAAAAAGGACTACTTTCTCTGAGGAAGTCGGCCTTCACCCATCAGAAGAAGAAACCAAGCGAGACATTTACTTAGAAAAAATAAAGTTTTATTAAGGAATGGAAAAAGAACTCTTTATATTCACTTTCTATTCGGATCCATAGCCGAGTGGTGTGTTGGTAAAGTGTAGCTCTCTGGGGAAAAGGCGTGTGATCCCACAGTGCTGCTGGTTGAAAGGGAACTCACATCTACCAGTGCATCAAATCAACCGCATCCGCATCAATGAACCAGACTTAAGTGAATTTCAGTTCATATGTCTTTATAGCTGTCTTTTTCTTTCTTTCTATTCTGTTTTGTTTATATCAAAAATGAAAGTGCACATAACATTTAAAAGAAAAAAGAAAAAAGACTGCTCTTCTCTTTGCTTTTATTGTCTCCCACTTTCTGCCCATTTTAAAATCAAAGTGAATTTGCTGCTTACTGCATTTATTTAACTTTCAGAGAGCGACACACTTCGGCCTTCCCAACCTGTCCACACGCAATACACCTGAGATGCCTTTTCATGTAAAACACTTGGAGATTTGAGAACAAATCTTCTGCAGAGCATAGGTCGCAGAGATACCAAGGACCCCCTACCAGTTCACATATTTGCTCACAAATGTGGCTTGCCAGTAATGCACTGTTTTTGTCACTGCGGAGGATTTCTGTGGGAGCAGCAGCGAGGTCAGCTTTGGACATAACCAGAGACATGCTCCACTGGACCACGTAGATGAGCTGCTGTCGCTCTAATTGGTTGCAGCGCAAGAATGAAAGCCCAAGACACTGCACTCATATTAGCTTCAGCTTTAAGGACAATAGGCACTGGAAGACCACAACAGCAAAGCAGACAAGAATTAATGATGGTCATTATGGCTGCCAGCAACCACAAACTGTTAATTTTGCACCAGGTTTTTACAAGACGGGTAATTATGGACCAAGTTCACCAGGCTGCATCTTCTGGCATGTAATATTTCCCGCTTTTAATGTAACATCTGACACTGAGTTTCAATTTTAGATGTAAGCCCCCCACCTCTAATCTGCTTTGACTAGAGCCTTAGGCTATTTGGCAAAAACATTTATGTTTGTTTGGTTTAGTGCCTTAAATTAGCCCGCATCGGGCTGCTCTCAGCCGGACCTGCTTAATGTATCTTGACACTAGAGATTCTCAAACAAGAATCCAAGAGTGTGCAGACATGGCTGTTTGATTCCTCTTTTCTTTTTTCTTTTAGTCCACATGGGAGATTAAAGACTTCTATTTTGTGGATGAGGATATATAAGAGGGAGAACAAGAAAGAAGAAGGGGATTTTTTACGTGCAAGAGGTGAGAAGATTTTCAGTAGTCTGAGTTAAAATGTGATGTTAATTGTTAACTGATTAATCTTCCTTTCTCTCTCTCTGTTTTTCTACTCTATAGCATCTGGAAAAAAAACATTTTCACAGCCAGTATCAAGGAATTTATGTGTACAATCAGATAAACCGCAGCAGAGTCAGAGAGGTTGAGCTCCGAGTTAAGATAATGGCTAAAAAAATAGTGAAATCTCATGACATGATGCGTTTTCCTCTCACCTGCAAGCAACATAGAAACACAAACCAGCAGATGAGCTTCCAGAGAATCCATGTTAGCTTGCATGTGTGCACATGTTTATGGATAATATGAAAGGCTCACAGGAGAGACTGGAGTGTCATCTAAGAGGTTTGGTATTTTATTTATTTCAAACAACATGGATTAAACAACAGAATAGTTAAAAAAAAAGAAAGAACAGCTACTATGAAGTCCGAAAAGGAGCTAGTTATTAAAAAAAGATGCAAAAAAAGAGTGCACGACATTCGCCCACTCTGACAGCCGACTTGGTGAGAATGACGTTGTTTCAGAGAAGCTGACATAGTGACGAGCCTTGACCTTTCAGGTTGAGAGGAAGAGGATGTAGAGGTGGGAATCACACCGTGTGGGAGTGGCTGGGTGACACATACACAGTAGAAAGATGGGTGTCCTCATATGCATTTGTTCTAGTTCATGTGTGTGTGAGTATGTGTCTTTAAGCACAGGGACTAGTTCCCTCAGCAACAGACTCCTGTCACTGAGGTGTTCCACAGAGAGGCTCAAGAACTCCTTTGTAGCATGTGCCATCACACTGTATGTTGCCACTGCTGGGGTTGAGAGTAGAGATGTAAAGGGGGAGGGGTTTAAGTCAGTTTTTACACTATCTTTTATGTCTATTTATTGTGTTTTAGATAGATAGATAGATAGATAGATAGATAGATAGATAGATAGATAGATAGATAGATAGATAGATAGATAGA
>JBBBVU010000015.1:23674074-23684101 GCA_037177055.1 Atherinosoma microstoma | reverse complement strand
GTGTAAAGATCTGAGGACTGGTGTTATATGATCCACTTTCCTGGTCCTAGTGAGGACTCGAGCAGCAGCATTCTGGATTAAATAAGTTAGTAATGCAACTACAGTGAGGATCTGTTTTATACAATGACTTAACTTCTGCACTCTCAGGGATCTCAGCGAGCCCATTAGCTAAGAGTTTGCATGTTGCAGTCAATTTTGTGACCCAACACTGAAAGAAGGAAGACCATCACAAAATCTTTGGCACTTCTCTAATATACAGACTTCAGTGGTTGCGGAGCCAAAGTATAAGCTCCCATCAAGACATCACTTTACAGAAATGACCTGCATTTTACAGCCAAACTAAAGCCAATACATAAGATTAATGGATGTCTGAGTTAGCTGATTCATATGCAACACGTACAGTACTGAGTTGGATTACTTTGTTGAGTATTCTGATGAGAATTAGCAGCAGAGATAATATTTCTCCAATTTGAGCTTTTCTTCACTGGTTTCCTCCTAAATCCAGAACAGAATTTAAAATTCTTCTCCTCACATATAAAACTCTCACAGACCAAACTCCACTGCATCTTCAAAAATCTCATAGTTCCAGATTTTCCAGCCAGAGCACTTCACTTTCAGACTGCTGGATTACTTGTGGATTGTACCAGTAGTCAAGATGTCCGGCCTTACTAAGTCGGGTTCTGTAGGTGATTTTTCTTCCTGTTGCCTGCCGTTCTATTCATTCACGAGATAGGAGACTCTATTAAAGAGAAGACTTGATGCGATCTGTTGGTTTCCTTAGCTGGGCAATTATCTTTAATGAATTGTCTCATATGAACACAGTTATAATCTAGACTAATCTGGATCATACTGGATAATGGAATTGTTTTAATTGGAATACTTCAATATAATGGTATAATTGGAATACTTCAATAATTGAAATGAGTTGGACTGCCTCTTTAAAATTGCCTTGAGATGACTTTGTTGTGAATTGTAACTACAAATAAAGCTGAATTGAAAACTGTCTCTGAAAACTTCTGTAATTGTTTTAAACACTTAATAAAAAGTTAATAAGACTCTACATGATGATGTGACTAGTGCGTAGATGCATCTTTAACATCCAGTCAATCAACGGGCAAATCTCAATCAAATATAATTATGAGACCAGCAAAGATTCACACTTTCTTAAAAACCCACTCCTTAACTTTTCAACCTTAAAACTCTGCATTCCAGACTTGTTGGATGGCACAGTGACATCTATTGTGTGCATTTCTGGTGCCGTCCCGCTGCTGAGAAACTGCACCACACAACTTTTTTATCCTGGACGCATGGGTGATGTTGCAGCTGAGTTTTGCTTTGCTCATGTGTTACATGCTAGCAAGCGGATGTAAACAAACCGGCCGTTTTAAAAGCGCGTCGTGGCAGATTCAGCAAAGAAACGTTAGAAGATGGAGGCGTTGACAGGTAGCACTCCAGTGGGACATGTGCGACCACAAGGGAGGAAGAGAGGAAATAAAAGAGAGCCAGAGACAGAGCAAGAGATAAGACAAGAGTCAAGATAAGACTGTTTTTTATTGATTGGAGAGAGCTCACAGTACAGGTAGGCTGCAAGATGGATGCCGAATTAGCCGTCGATAGGTGGCTGAGAAAATGGCAAAAGTTAAGTAGTGCGTCTTTAAGCAACTAAATGGAAAAAACAGTGGACAGATACTGGGGGAGGTGCAGTCCTATCAATGCACCGGTGGATGTTCAGTGTGTGATATGGATATAATGATCTACTGCTGCTGTGTTTATATTTAATGGTTAGACAACCTGTCTGCTGAGGACACTGTAAAGAATTCATGAGACAAAGCTCAGAGCAGATGGGCCATCCCTCAGTGTCAGAGATTCATCATTGCAACAGACGCACATACATGAAGTGAGCTCCATCTGACTTCATAATGCAGACTGACAAAGTCAAATCACAGTCATGCGGAAAGTGGAAAGAGCATCAGAGGCCCAAGAGAATCCTCAGTATAACACAAATATTGTCTCAGACTCTCAAGCACCTCATCCTAAGAATCAGTGTGTGAGTACTGCCTTCCCATGTGGTCAGCGCAACACAAGGCGATATTGTCACTGGCTGAGCTCCCTGTGATATGGAGGTGTTGACAGGTAGCACTCCAGTGGGACGCGTGCGACCACAACAAACTAATACATCCTGCACACAGAAGCGCACAAACACACAGGACATGACGTGACAGACTTTGAATCTCAGCGACAATGTGGGATCCTCAGCACATCAATAATGCAGCGCCTCTGACAACCGGAGGAACCAAACTCCCTGCGCCGTCTCACTCTATCATCCTCTTTCTTTTCTCTGTTCTTTTCCCCACATGTTGCCACCTCTCGATCACTATCCCACCATCCATCTATGCTCACTTCGTTACTCTCTGCAGCAACGTGAGAACCGAGTGTGAATCAGAGAGCAAGCAACATGAAGAGCAGAGCTGCTGATGTTCAGAAAAGTTTGCTGGATCGAATCGAGACTGACAGAACAACACATTTGGCTTCAGGGAATAAAACACATCTAAATAGCTGAAATGCATATGACGGCTCGTATGTGTGTCGTGCATTCGTTTGAGTTGCTAGCTAAAGGCGTGTCGTTTAACCAGCTTGTCAGCCTCACAAACAGCAATGCACGAGCACACAAACAGCAAAATGTCACAACCAAAGAGCAGCGACTCATGGTGGCACAGCAGCTATCTGTTGCATTGACAGATGAGAGCTGCTGAAGACGCTGGAGTCTGTACATAAAGACACACAGAGAGCCGAGCTGGAGGCTTTCTGGGTTTGGATGTCACTCCAGTGGCTGTCACCAACTGCTAAGCCATTGTACTGACACATAAATCTGTACTGTCTAGTTCTCTGTGTGTGCATGCTTGTCTCTTTTTCTATATGATTCATAAGTCCTTCCCTGTCCCTTGGCGATGGCTACTTTTTGTGTGTGTGAACTGAAGGATAATTCCAGTCTATCACTCACACACTCTTATTTCTTTAAACCAAGCCCAAAATGCAGCAACAGTACCTCTACGATTAGATTCAAGGACATCCCTGCAAAGAATATATACATTTGCAGATTTTCACAACCTTTAACAGATAAGTGCATGGTTTGCTCCCCACATGTTCAAAACTTGCCACTTTCAGCGTGTAGGTTAGAGCTTGATGGTCGGTGTTTCCTGTAGTGAAATATTGAAAAAGGTAATGCACTGGAAGTTTAAGGCAAGAAGAATCCCACCCAAAATGAGCAGCCAACTAGCAGCCGTAACCCGTGAGTTAAGATTGTGTTAGTAGATTAAGATAAAAGTAGGTCAGTTTCCAAAATAAAAAACAAGGAAAATGATATTTTCATACTGTGTTTGACAGAAAAAAAGGAGCCCAAGAATGATGTGAAGCCCGTGAGCCACTTCAAGAAGCCCACTCCATTCATGCTTCTCATTGCTACAAATATCCATCACACCTCTTTAATCATGTTGGTTGTTTTTAGGCAGCCAGAATTCATTCTTGCTTTTGCACACCTGCCCATAAATAAAGCTCTGCCACTCTGAGTCTAGCTACTCCTTCTACTCCCTGTTGAGTTATGATTTCATTGTGGTGATTCTACAGCTTAGATACCACCCATTAAGGCTGTACCTACTTTCCATCTGAGCTGACTGGCTGAACACCAAAAATTATATATAAACTGGAATTTTGCTCTAATATGTTACGGCATATCTACCACAGTGGCAAATTTCTGTGCACTCATTTTGCTTTGTGACACTTTCCTTTTTTTTTCTCTCCTTGTTTCATTTCACAGTTCCTTTATAATGGCTGAAAAACAGTCAACCATGCAGCTGGTCACAAATGTTAATGACGCATGGCTAACGGAAGACTGTCCCTCTTTCTCTGAACAGTTCATTTTAACCGCTATACCTGCAATCTAAATGGATCTGACAAGCATGCATGGACACACACCCGCACCCACACACACATTACAGACATCAACTCATCCATACAATGCTGACAGCCAGAATTGCTTGGGAGAAAGATATTACTTAGCTGAATTGCACTGCTTGCATTTGCAGCAGAGAAAAGCATATTACTCACAAATGCCATTTAGGTCTGAGACTGTAGCTGGCTGCTCCAGACGTGGTGTATGGAAATACTTTCCCTCTCAGACATAGTGACCAACTGCCTCAGTGCACCACGTGGCAGCTTGACACAGAGCTGTTCGGGCACTTTGCTTGCTGTAGGAAAAACTATTTCGAGGGTTTGATTCTGTAAGGCCACTGTTTTAATTAGGGCTACTGCGAATTAACTGGAGCACGGGTGCGTTTCTTTTTTGACGGCAGTGGCGTGTGTCACAGGGGTTTTCGGGGGAATCTGTGAATGTTTTAGAATTCCTGTACATTCACACACATTGCCTTGCCTTTAGAAAGGAAGCGTAACGCGTGACACCACAATCCCCTCATAAAACGGGAAACCAGAAAAGAGGATTGATGCATGGAATGAGAAAAAGCACCCCCATCCCCCCCCATGCGTTACTTTGAACTCACTCAAACTGCAGGACAGGACAATAGAGACTATTTACCATCTTCACTTGTAATGCCTGTCTCTCCTTTTTTTTCTTTTTAAATCGCTCACTTTCGCTCCGTCCATCTTTCTTTTGTCAGCCCACCTGACATTCTGACACCACAGTCCCGTTGTGCTTTTTCTTTTTATCTCGTCTAGTTGTTGTGTTTACCTTCTCAATCCTGTCTTGTCTGTGTTCTGTTAACCTTCCATTTGCAAGTCTAATGCCAGACCTTCCTGGCTGCCTCCTGCATGGCTCCCGGCCCTGTGCTTTCCAGGCGCTATGACAATGTTTTCCTCAAGCCCCATTAGTGCCTCCTCACTCCACTAACAGCCGTGCAGCACGCAGTGGGATGAGAGGGGGAGGAATGAAGAGGAGGATTACAGAGAGGCGAGAGAGGAGGCGGTGCGGGCGGGTGTGCGGGGTGAGACGGAGAGCGGCCCGAGCAGAGTGGCTGGCCAAGTGAGAAAAAGGTTGGAGAGGGATTAATGGAGACTGAAGGGGGGGGGCAAGATGGGAAAAAAAAAAAAAAGAGAAGCAGAGGGGTTGTGCTGGCGGGAAACAGGGGTGGCTGGGATGTGAGGGGGCTGGGAATTGCGGGCTCTTCCAATATGGATGTTTAGCAAACACAATTTGCATAGAACCAATGCGGATGGAGTTGGGTGACACAGTTATTTGCATACATTTGCATAAAATTAATCCCCTTCCCAATCTCTGCAGTGATTGTTTCTGATGCAGAAAATAAGTCAACAAATTGAACCGACGCATCCAAACAAAGCAAACATATTGACACAGACTCATGCTGGAAGAGTGTATGGGAAAAAGTGTAGCAGAGCATCTGTGTGAAGCCATCCTTTGAGGATATTTAGTGGATCTAAAAGTTTCATGTTTATTTCCTGTTCTCACATCACCCACTTAACAAGTGCTATTTATTTGTTTTTTTCCCCCATATATTGATTTTCATAATGCCCAGTTTTAACTACACAGTCTGTGTTGTTGCTAATTTATCCAGTTGCTCATAAGCAGTGCTAATGCAAAGACACGAGAGAAGGAACAACGCATAGCAATGCTCAATAGGATTTTTTTTAAATGATCATTTATTTATTTAACATCTTAAAACAGATATTTTAAAACAGACATATACAAAACAAAACAAAAGGGACTAGAGATGCACAATATTATCAACAGAATATCGGTTTTATATCGGTAGTATATATCGGTAGTATCGGCCGATATTGGCTTCAAAATTAAATATTGGAAATCGGCCATCCTACCGACATAATTTAATCGATAAAATAACAGGCATTGGGAGAACATAATCCCAGTCTCTTTTAAATACCTTACTTGTTTTGTTTAAAAACAATTGTCATGATTCAATTTGATTATGTTGTACATAATGCAGGTTAAAAAACTTTTCTTATTTTGCACAAAGAGAGAATGTCACATCAATTGTAGCTTTTTTTTTTTACATCTACATTTGCCAACAGGCCAACATGGTAAAGAGTATGAAGAATAATACTGTATTTAAATTCCACAATAGAGGAAACTAGATAATGTCTGCATTTAGGCGTGAAGGGGATATCAGAATCGCTTTTTCAGCCAAATGAGTTGTAAAATATCGGCATATCGGATATTGGCCAAAAATCCAATATTGTGCATCCCTAGAAGGGATAAATCAAAGAGTCCAAAATGGAGTAGGTGGAAGTAAAGAAACTTATTTTTTCTACCTCTTTTTTTAACAATTAAATAACGATCAACTATGATATCAGTTATTTTAGTTCACAATTCTGATTATACCAACTGCTACAAAAACATTTAATGACCCCACACCTCCTGGATTAATAGATTAACACAAACCTTATTACCACCCAGTGTTGCCAGTCTATATTTACCTTCAGAAAAAATAGTTCTCCACCAGGTATTTCCCAAACACTTATTTAAAAATGTATCAATATTTATGCTTTGCTTTAACTTCTCACTCACATTACTTGAATCCATCCCACAAATAAACACATCATGCTGTGGAACAAACCTTAGATCACAACCCCCTTTCCTGTCTTTAATTTGAGTGTATTTGCTAAGACCCAGGCTGTGTACTATTCTGATTGCTCTCTTTTCTCTCTGAAAAACTGCTTCAGTAACAAATATGTCATATGAACAATAAGGACAAAGGACAATCTGTAAATTAAACCAATTATCTCCCAGTTAAAATTATAGTCATGCAAGGTTTCTGTACAAGGCAGGAAACCCCAGATGGAGAGAAACTGAGAGTAAAGTGGAGCATTTAGCAGTAAAAAAGCATATATTCCCTTAGGAGACATTGGACAAAATAGCTAAATATTTAAACAAAACTGGGGTTACTTTCATTGAGAGACTAAAGGTAGACTGTACAAGACTCCAAATGGTTTCTAACATTACATCAACAATACATAACTGATTTTCTGAGAAATTCAACAAACCAGCTGAAAGGTGAGGACCAGTCTGGGCTGTGTTCACAGCTGCTTTCTTTCTTATGAGCAGGCAAAAATTAAGCCTTCCATTTCTATTCTAAAGAAACTTTTAACCTTACTAATGTTATTTATGTCATTTAAATGTACATGAACATGGATTAACAGATGATGATCTTGACTTTTTAAAGCAAAGCTTTGAGTGTGTACCTGTTGCATACCTGAATATCAAATGTAAAATCACAGGAATTTAGATGCAAGGACAAATACTTCTCCTTGCAAATGAATTCCAGCAGGTTCGGTACGGTGGAAACAGAAAATAACGACATGAAAGATTCCTTCGCTAATCATTTTATCCAGCGATCAATTCCAGCTACAGAGCATGAAATAATGCAGATCCTGCTCTCAGGCCGAGTGGGCATTGATCAAACACATTTGGATGGTTTTGCACCCATAGTTGTGTGTGTGTTTGTAGGCGTGACAACAAAATAAAGAAAGACTGAAAGTGGGTTTAGTGTTGTTCCTCGGAGTGTGTGAGCCCATCTGTGTGTGTGGCCACTGATCAAAGGCAAAGCCCTGGTTTGCCGGTGAAAAGAGGAGCCAATTGATCAGAAATGGCTGTAATTGGAATCTAAATAAGACCTGCTGCATTGATCCCATCTCAGTTCTCAGCTCCTGGCTTCTGTAAATGTGAGTTTTCTGAAGGAAAGCCAGCCCAGATCCTCCAACCCTCCCCCTATAGTGCATGGCTTTCTGCATCAATAATTACTGAAGTTTAACTTTCACATCTAAACTGTGAGTAACTTGAACGATTGACTGAGCGCAGAGCATTTTATAATTTGCTGCATGCAATTTCCATTTTCCCCGCGCCACCCACTCAATGAAATGTAGTGATTTTCCAAAACAGAAGGGAGTGATTGCAAATGGCAAATGTTTTTTAAGACACAAACAATAGAGCGAATCAAGGTAGTAGGGGAAAAAAATTGTGCAGTCACTAGTGCCTCATGCACAGACATAAAAAGATACTTGCAAAACACTTACACCTACACACAAGCACACATTCCCCTACAAACAACCTCCGCCCGCAAGATAAGGGCTAAATTATGGCATCTGTGAGTTGCCTAGTGAGAAAGGTGTCATGAAGACAGAATGCAGCAAGTAGTAAATATCCTTTACAGTCTCTGTGTATGTGTTTTTGTATGTGTTTTACCAGTCATTCATGCATAGCCAGCAGGCATACAGAGAACACGAGGACATAGTTTTTACCACTTTGTCGGGCATTTAAGATGTATCATTCTGTCATTCCCATTCCTATCACAGGAGCAGATAGAGAGGAGAGATACATTTATATCATTTACACATAATGGAGACACATGAAACAGAATGTCATTCAGGTTGTTTATACATTCACATTTATTTATGTGGCTCAAAACTGCATTAGTATTGCAGGCACATCAACAAGAAAAAATCTGAGACGCATACACGGTGCAGCGCTGTCATACAAAGGTATGCAAACACACTGGTGAATGCAAATGACAGACTTGTTACATCAGCTGCCAAAAGTGTAATAACAGAATGTTTATTATGACGAAAACAAGAATTACACAAGTCTACTAACAAAAAAATAAGATTTTAATGGAGATTTCTACACGCATACACACACACACACACGGGTGTTACGTTCATGTTTCTGTTGTGAAAAAAAATAGTTAGAAACAGAACTTTTTGCTTCTAGGGAAAATCCTGCACTCCTTTTGTACTGAGGTTCATGGAGCATTTGCATGTTCCTGTCACTTTGTGACATTTTGCACAAAAACTAAGTCTGGGGACTAATTTTCCTGGAACATTACCTCTATGGAGTTACAATTTCGGCTGCTGCTGCAGGTTAAAAAAAGATTTTCTGAACAACTTTTCAGCTTTTCTACACTGTTGAATTTGACTCAAATTTCATGTCTGGAAATGTTAAATTTGGTTTTATTTCTATAGCACCAAAACACAACAAAGTCCTCGCAAGGTACTTTAAAAGAAACAATACAATTCACTGTAATCAAATTACAATCCAGTATATGATCGGCATCAGTCCAACGCACATTCATACACAAAGCCAATTCATAAAAACAGATAATTGCCTCGCTAAGAAAACCAACAGATTACATCAAATCTTCTTTTCAATTTTGCTGATGAACATTCAGCCCATTCATTTCAAAAGTTTTTTTTCCCTTACTTAATCTGTGATCATTTCAGAAATGAATGAATGTCTCAGTAAAGAAACAGCAGTAATGAACAGCAGTATTAATCTAGTTTATAAACAATAAAGACATAATATACAGTACATATATTTTTCCTCCACCCACAAAGTGGAAGAGGATTAGCTATTCAACCTTTTAAAACCTGAGGTTCCCCAATAGGTTGACTGAGAACAGATGGTGCCAAAATGGCCATCTTGGAGACCTCGCTTGAACCGCCTGCACTAAAAAATCCTGTCTAATTTTGTTTTGCTTCACTTAATCAGAGTTGGTTTTGCAGAGATAATCTTCACATGTTGTGGTATAGTCTGATAGAGGTATGTACCATCTTGATTTATTCTTCACCAATAACACATACACTGATATTTACACATCGTACATCTTAAACATCTCACAAGTATTCCCTTTGCTATCGCTCAAAAAGTAGTCAAACAGTCCCTGTGGTTGCAGAGCTATACTCATTTCATTATTGCTGTGCAATCTTTGAGTGGACACCTAAAAAAAAAATAGGAACACAGCTCAAAAGCTTATTCATTGATGACATCAATAAGTAATTTAAAAAAAGAGTTTGTAACTATGAAATTGGTCTGACCTTGAGGAATAAACAAATACAATAACATAATGATTGTCTGTAATCATGACCTGAATCTAACAAACAATAATGGGGGGGTGGGGGGGGGGGGGGGGGGGGGAAAAAAACCCCCCCCGCCCTTTACCCTCCACCCGTCCGGAAACACCCTTCCTGGTAAAAACAAAGTCTTACC
>JBBBVU010000015.1:23620306-23642538 GCA_037177055.1 Atherinosoma microstoma | reverse complement strand
GGATTTACTCTGTTTTGGAGCCAGCCCCTAGTGGATGACGGACGATCTGCAATTTTTGGCACTTCTGCATAGGCTTCTCATTTCTTAGCCAGAGGTTGCTCCTTGGATGACATATTAAAAGAATTATAGTGTTTTTCATTCCCATATAGACCCCAGTAAGAAGCAAATATCTTAAACAATACTGTACTTCTCTTATTAATGAGCAGTAGAAGTTTTTTTTCGTCAGCTCTCCTATTCAGATTCCGTATGATATGATAAACATGAAAAAAAATATCTTCACATAAAGGAAGGCTCAACTCAATATTTTTATAAACATTTGTCAGATTTGAGGGATGGTGGATCTTTGTTTTTGCAGGAGTCAAGAGGTTATTATTGGTTTTGTTTGAACAAACCCCACTCATGCATGCATTAGTGTCTATGTGTATGGGAGACTAATGCTTTTGTGCAAAAAACAATGTTTGCAATTTTTGTTTTATTTTGTCTGTGATACAAATGAAGTCAACAGCAATCAGCTACAGAAAAAATAAATCTTTTTCCACGCCTCATGCACATGACATTTTTTGTGATGCAGATATGCACAAGGTTCTGATCATGGCCAATCTAGCTGCAAGGCTCTATTAATGTTTGATAGCCACTGTCAATCCACTACTTTGCCTCAAGAGAAGCAAGTGACCATTCAGTAACTACACTTTAGTTTATATTCAACAGCCTAATTTAAAGCACTTGGGGAGGCTTATGATACACATGCACAGATATAAAATAAACATGAATGCATACCCTCGCCATCCAGATCCTGAAGCATGAAGTCTTCAGGCCCGTACAGGGAGGAAGGAAGTCATTTGTAACGCAGAGGATAGGGGATCTCATGGGCTTTCACACCATGAATAATTCACAGTCACACACTATGGGGTTAACTCGGTCACTTCAACAATACATACGCGCACAAACCCGGACCTGTATGCATACAAAACAGTCACCATCAACATACATGAGCATTGACGCATATGTGAAGCATTACACATCTAAAACCAAGCATGCAAACACACACACCCTGCTATCTGTTCACGAAGGAGCACAGAAGACGGCATCAAACTCCAGTCGCTTTATTTGCTGTGAGTCAATATTTTCTTGGAAGGAGAGCTGATACGACCTTTGACCTTAGCTTTGGTGCGGTCAGCGGCTTTCACCACAGAAATCTAGTGACTCAGGACTTTTATGCTTGTTGCGTGGTAACAGAGTGCAGTGGCAAAAAACGACCCCTAAAAAACAGTAAGAACAAAAAAACACTATCTAAATAATGACATAATCTGATTTATTGGAAAGTGTGCAAGGCATCAGACTCACCTTTTTTTCCCATGTAATTCTTCTTTTGGAAGTTTTAATGTGTTTCCCTTTGTTGTCAAAACTCATCTTCATTCATCATATTAACTTATTATCCTTGCTAAGGTACAAGAGAGGAGAAATGGCAACAAAAGTGGCAAGTCCCAGTGGGAGTAGATGAGGAAGTAAAAAGGAAGAAATAAAAAAAAGACAATATGTGGAGAATCTCAACTTTAAAAAAAACCTCTTTCTCTTACTGCTTCATTCAACTTCACACCACTTTGCCTGTATAATAACACTGCTATTCATCTTCCTTTTCTGTCCCCTCTGCAGGACATACATATTCATTTAAGTTCCCAGTGAGTGTGTTTGTGTGCCCACATGCATGTGTATGTACAAGTGCTCTCGCTGCGGCAGGAAGCAGAGAGCCGAGATACATAATCTACATTCATCAACACAGTTAAATATCATAATGAGTTAATATCAGCATGCAAATTGGGCTTGTGACAACAAACCTCAAACATGCAAATAAAACAGACAAGGGACTTGATTAATCAAGATTACACATAAACAAAGACAGATCCATTATCCTCACTGCTCCAACAGTAGGATTTATTTACAGAAGTTTTAAGCAGTAAGACATGTTTGTGTAAAGATTAAACATTTTTCTGCTTGTTTCTTCTGCTGGACATTCCTATGTGTTTCATCATATGAGAGCAACGGACTTGAATAGTATCAAGGAACCAGCTGTAGTTGTCTCTGCACTGTGGGGCACTGTGTGATAACATCACATTAGGCTTCTGTCCCAACTTGCCCAACTTCATTTTGGACTTCAATATATAAATAATACTGGTGGTTATTGATTTATAAAATCTGTTCCTTACAGATTTGCAGCATATTTTCTACTGCTTATCCAAGGTCAGGTTGCAGAGGGAACGGGTTGAGACCAGATATCTCTCCCTAGTGATATTCTCCAGCTCCTCATGGGGGATTCCAATGTGTTCCCAGGCCAAATAATCCCTGCAGCAGGTCCTGAATATGCCCCAGGGTTTCTTCCAGTAGTACATGCCTGAAAAACCTCCAAGGGGGAGGAGACCAGGAAGCATCCAAATCAGATCCCCGAACCATAGCAGTGGCTCTATTCCAAGATCCCTTTGGATGTGTGAGATCCTCACCCAATCTATCAGGCTAACCCTGACCACCTTCTGAAGCAAGCTAATTTCAGCTGCTTGCATCTGTGATCTCATTCTTTCATTATAACCCAAATTATGTGATCATCAGGTGAGGGTTGGAAAATGAGTAAATCTAGAGCTTGGTCTTGAACTCAGCTCTCTCTTCACCACAACGGACCACAGCAGTACCCCCATTACTACTGATCTGTTGATCCATCTCATTCCATCCTACCGTGACAATGAGGGTCCTGTCACTATGCCTCCGATTGATCATGTGCCTTGGCTACTTGGCCACAGGGATATCCCTTTGGCTGACTGATCAGCGCGCAATACTCTCACCTGGGAGGTTGTGGGTTCAATCCCTGCCCAGGCCCTCCTACATCCTGCCACATTCTGAAGCTTGCAAGTAGGGTCCATGTAGCATAGATTCCAAATAGGTGGCTATGTGCGTAAAGCATGAGGACGTGCTTGTGGAAAGAGGGGGAGAGATGTGACAGTGAGGTTGCACATGACTCTCACCTTCACATTTGTTGACACAAATGAAGAAGATTTCAAAGGACATTCTGCACATCAGGCTTGAGGAGGTTGAGAATGAATCTCAATCCACAAGTGAATCAGATTACATTGACAATCCTAAACAGTTCAAAGAACAAGGTGCGTAATAGCCTGCAAAGTCACAAAGGAATCCAGGCTAAGTTCTAAGAAGCTAAAAGCCTCTCTCATTGACGTCAATGTTCATGAAACTCTGATGGATAGTGTGCATGGCAGGGCTGCAAGAAGAAAACCATCAAAACAGCATCTCTGCCCTTTTTGCTGAAGGTAAGGTGAAACAAACAAGAAGGCTGCTGCAAAAACTTTTTGGGATAAATAAGAGTAAAAAAGGACTTTTTAAGGTTAAATAAATATTTTTAGGATTCATATCTGTCTAACATGGTTTGAGCATTTTTCACTGAATATGGGCCAAAACTGCTTGCCATCATTGACAGAATTATGAATTACATAAGAGAATCTTGAAGGAAAGTTTTAACTTTTAACAGTAGCAACGAAGAAGATGTAAGGCAAGACAATGACCCAGAGCACACAAACCTGTTTATGAAAGGATGTCTAAATTTTGATCAGTTTTGTTTTTGGAAAGGCCAAGTTAAAGGCCTTATTTTGATCCAATTCAAATGTTGTGGAGAGAGAAGTTTATGTCAGAAAACTTATAAACATCCCAGACTTAAAGTTGTACTTATAATTTCCCTATGGGAATAATAAGTTGTTGTTTTTTTCCATTTCAGTAATTTGTTTGTTGGAAATTCAGTTGCTTTTTAGGTCATATTTATGCAGAAAGTGTTTGCAAACTCTCCTGCACCACTCTATGAACATAAGACACATACATAGAGGAGAGGAAGCATGTCATTTGTTTGTGAGGCTGAACTCCGTTGAGTAAAACTGCTCTTAGGGATGTGTATGTTGTTCAGAAAAGAGGGTTTGCATAAACATGCAAATCACAACTCATACATACAGATGCGAGTGCACTGCTAACAAAATGAACAAGAAAAAAGGGCCAGAATCTGTGATTGGCTATTTGACACACAGACAAGAGCTTGACATCTTAAATCAGAACTGTTTTAGTATCCCGATAGCAAGACAAAAAGGGTTCATTTTGATGAGGCACATAGAAAAGCCTATACAGAAGGAGGGAAACAGTCCCTCTGACTGACAGGATCTATTGTGGGTGGGCCGCGGTGAATTTGCATGTACTGTCACGGTGATTTCACACAACTTAACCTGTATTCCTCCCTCTGTGATGGTGCTGAGCTGGAAGAGAGAGAAGAGCTTTTCGGGGAGGGGATGGGTCTGATGAGATGGAACAGTTGTAAATGTCTCCTGTTTGAGAAGCATCCTCTGGGGAATCCTCTTTCTTCCTTGTCTTCAGTGTGTGAGTGCGGCAACTGTGCTAAAGAACCGAATGCTCGCAGGAGTACTTTCATCTATTTTGTTCTGTGTGAAAAGGTGGCACTTATCATTTTAGTGGAGGTGACAACATTTCACAATTACTTGAGATGTGTGAACTGAAATGAATGGCACGCTTAAAAGTAGTAAAAGTGCTGATGGGCTTCTGTGGGCTTGAACAGTAGTTGGTTTAGGTAGGAATGACTCAGAGGGAGAGGATTAGAAAATAGTCGGGAAAATGGAGATGGAAGTTTGGTTAGCACAGTTTGTGTGAATGGGCAAAATATAAGAGATTAAACTATAGAAGCACAGCTTACTTAGTGGAAGAAGTTATTCACTATGAGAAACACACACCTCCTTCACTTCCTCCTGCCTATAACAACATGCATAAACAAATTCAAAGTGAACTCGGGTCCCTCCCTGAGCACTGTCCACCATATGGCCAGAGAAGAAGAAAGTTTTAAAATTCAAGTTCCATTCCAGTAGACCCATTAGTATTCATGAATATGCAAATTCAGCTGTCCCAGTTGCCATGATAATATAGGCACCCACTGGGAGGTGTCAGTGTTGTCAAGGGAGAAAAAAAAACAACGCCCTTCCGGTTGCTAGGACAGTCATATATGTGTGTGTTAGCTTCAAACAGATGCTCCTGTTTATTTATGACCAATCTGATTGCTGTCTCAGGTGTGCTAGGACTAAAACCAGTCCCATAACGTCATCCATACGCAGTAATACACACTTCTCATGGAGTCACCATTGGGACGGCACAGCTTTGAAGGACTTGTGAAGAACTTTAACTATCTATCTAAAGTTGAATCTAAAGCTCCACAGTAAGGAAGAAAGTAAATATAAATCTCTTGTGAACCTGAGGAATAATGAATAGAATAAAGAGATGTGACAATATCAAAGGCAAGCAGAGGTACAATAATCAGCAGCTTGCCTTGTACGGTGAAGGTAATAGGACAGAGACTTGGTGACACACACACACACACACACACACACACTTAATACATATGCAAAGTTTCTCTGTAGGAAGTAGCTGTGTCAGCAGCCCTGGAAGCTCACGGCAAAATGAAGGGTAATCTCTAGGTAGGGAGTGCTTAGGGCATGGAAACACACACACACACACCCTCACCCACTCCAGGGAGTGTAGGGGGAGTAAGAGAGCAGCTGCTAAATGCTTCAGAACCGGAGAAAGGGATTCGCAGTGCACACAAACCTGACAGGCCTTCTTGCAAAATCAACACACCATGGAGTCTATTCATGGCCACAGTGGATGCAGAAATGGAGAGGCACTTATCCACAATACAGAGCAGGAATGTGAAGGTCGAGTCGCCTCAACACGGCATAACAAAGCTCTGATCCTCATAGCAACAGAGCGCGAGGTAAAAAACTGAATTTAGTATGCTCAACAGGCAATATGAGAGGTTTGCAAAAAACAGAAATGAAAATATCTGACTTCAGTCATGGCAGTATGGGAGTGCAGGCAAGGCAGACATTTGGGAAATGCCCCCGTACAGTTTTTCAATAATCCTGTGATCATCGATGTGGGATTACATCATTTCAAATTCACCAGGGCAGATCTAGTTGACTGGCAGATTCCTCCTTTAAAGACACCAGTAGTTGATAGAAAAATACACCTAACATCACTTCATCTTTGCCAAAAGAAGTTTAAAAGGTTAGACTGACTGCAAGGTAAATTCAAGACAAAGAAACATGACTTCTTTTACCAGATATCTTTTTTTTTTTAAATTTCCAAATCCAAACAATCAAGAGTTGCTATATTTTCTGTTATAGTTTCCATTTAATATTAATTTCCCCCCAAAATTGAAATGATCAATTCAGCATTTCCAGAAAACAAAGGATACAAAGAAAGTCTCAGATGTTCTCTGAAGTGGATGATGTTTCACTGGGGATATGACACAGCTGTGGTGAGGTGCACCATAACTCGGTTACTGCTGCAGTCGTGGATGTATGGAGACAGATGACAATAGTGACTTTAACTGTATTTACTCCTGTACAGTTAGGTTTTTATCAATGATTCCCTACACTGCAGAGAGACTGAGGAGGAACATCAATTCTAATGTAGACACAGAACCACAATGCAAACTTATTATTCAATGAAAATGTCATGATATACATGTTTAAATTTAATTTGGGACCCCAGATGAAAGAGAATAAAGTCCTAACATCCCTGCAGTTCAGTATGTCTTCGTGCCATATTGGTCAATGGTATTACCAATGACAGAAGCAACCATTCAACCATTCAGCCATTCAGCGCAACACCGACATGGATACAACAAGGTGTGTCCAATTGTTCCATATAAAAAGTATTATTTGCTGCTCTGACTTAAACACTGCTATTCAGTGTGTAGATCTCTTCCACTTAAAGCAAAACTCTACAGCTAAAAAGCAAAAACTGATAAAACGGATAAAAGAATAAATTATAGATCACCTGCTGTTCAAAATCTATTCTTTCACAAAGGGACAGCAAAATCTCATTTGCCTGCATTACATTGCTTTGTTGTGTATCAGAGTAAGGCATATTGGTGAGTGGCCTGGTTACGCTGGAGTGCATTGATTGAGGTATATAGAAAAAAGAGCAGTGTTTCCCGCTGAGGAGGTCTGACTGAATACAGTGCATGGTTATTGATGATAATGGAATTGCACCCACATGCATATGTATGCATATAAAAGGTACTCCATTGCCTGTAGACTCACCTGAAACTGTCATACATCATTACTGACTGCACTGCAATCAATACCCAATTAACATTCTCTAAATATGGCCAATGGAGCAGATACATCACATGAACACACTATATCCGCATGTAACAGTTTATTCCATCCAGCTACAGGGATGTGCGGGCTGTATGTCAGTAGGTGTTGGTCTCTGTATGGAGGTCTTGTATTCCTCAGTGGAGAGCAGAAGTAAAATAACACATCTCTGCTTTGTGAAAGCTTGACTGGTGTTACCGGCTAATTATTCCCCCAGCTCCTTCCTGTAGTGTCACGGCTATAGCTTCCCACTCTCAAACAGCTGCTCTGCTAATTACCTCTGGTGGCACGTACTGTGGTTACTCACACTCGCTCTGTCTGTCTCAATTACCCAGCTTCTTTCTCCCGCTCCCCCTCTCCACATTGTAACAGTCGAGACATCAACACTCTGAGACTGAGGCCTACCCAATAATTCTGTCCCACAGAGAGGTGGTGTTACGTGACAGTAAAAGCAAAGGATCCTGGCGGTGGGACTGAAGGACATAAAACAATCTGTACACATGTACGTTAATGATTAATTTTCCCAGCTACAGTAAGACAGAACATACTTATTTTTGTGTAACATTGTGTGTACTGTTTCAGTGTGTGCACCTGATTGTAGTAACACATTTCATAGACAGGATTAGCACATGCCTGGCTGTCAAATGCATGCACACACATGCACACAAGCTCTAAACATACACACCAACACAGCTACCTACACACAAGGGAATGAGCTGAGACGCATGCAGGTTAATTGACTTCTCTTGTAGCTGTGAGGCGTTCTGATGGAGTCAGCACATTCAGAGGAGAAAGCAAAGGAGATGCTACAAGAATGGCTCTCTGTCTTTCTTTTTGAGATGGGCGGAGGCAGAAGGATTATAACGCAGGACAAGGCCTCCACAGCTGTGGTGTAAATATGATAATGAAATGTACAGGGGGAGAGGATTACACTATCCATACTCTCCCATTGGCCTAATCCAGGTTCACATATTTGCATAACACACCTGAGCACTACATGCATCCCACCAGCACAACACCGATATGGATACAACAAGCAGTATGTGCAGAACTGTTTACACTGACATAAGAGAGGAAAATTGAGAATTGGCAGTAGGGGATTTGCAGCGGCACCTTTATAGCTGGAATAATGCTGAATTAGAGCATACAGTTTATTCTGTGATGTACCATCGCTTTTGTACTTGGAGTACTCAAACAGTTTCAAGATCCACATAATAAGCATAAATATGATGTGAATTGCATGCTGACTATAAGAAGATTATTGCGTTTGCAATAATAAGAGAGCAAACCATGCTGCTGTTGATGCAGTACAAAGTTATTTGGCAACTGTGCTATATTGTGCTTTCATAAAGAGGCAGTTATTGTCCAAGTTGGCACTGGTGCTGGATAGAAGTGAAAGGGATGCTTCAAGGCAGCTTTGAAAAGGACTCCAAGCATTCAGTGGCTAGAAGATTTGTACAGTAAGCTGGTAATTGAGCTCTATATATTGTTGGGTTTTAAAATCTAAGACCTGCAAGATGCTCCACCCTACAGCCTTAAGATTTATGATGGATGTAAAAATCCATACCTGGAGTCTCACCATAAACAGTTCAGCTCTCAGCAAGGCCTGCAGCAGGACAGAGAGGATAAAAGTCCACCATCACTGACAACAGATCCAGCAACAGCATCTGCACCGTCCACCTTTCCCCATTACCTTCATTCCAACCCCCCCATCTATCCATTTATCTATATATCCATCCATCCCCACCTCATCTCCACCCTGTCAAAGCAGTGGAGCTGTATGTCAGACCAGCGCACGTGCACCTCCGCTCCCGGGTGTGTATTAGTGGATGTGCATGTGTGCCAGGGGAGCGGTTGTATGTCACGGTCGTCTCCTCTCTACAGAATCATGGTATTGATTGGATGCATGTCCTGCTGCACCATGACAGATCACATGCTACATAACATAAGGGCCAAGACTCAAGAGGTGATAAGGAGTGAGGGAAAATAAAACAAGACAGCTTTCAAGACTGAGGGGGAGGGGGGGTTACTTGAATCACACATAACTGTAACTTAAATATAATTAGAAGTCAGTTTCATAAGCAGACGTCTCAAACTGTGGGCACATGAAACTAAAACTACTGTTCTTGGTTCAATGTTATAACCGTTAGCTAAGACAATATGTCAGAAATGTTTATTGGATGTACCAAACCTTTAACAAAAATTAATAAAAGAAGAGCAAGAAGGGGATGAAAAAGCAAAGCCAGCGAGGGAGAGAGAGTAGAAATGGAGGAAGCATACTGATATGAGTTGGTGCACTCAGACGGAGGCTGATAGGCTTGAAGGTGAACCAATCAATTATTCTCCTCTGTCAATAATTCAGAGTAGACTGGGGGCTTTCTGTGTATGTGGACCAATGCACAAACACACATACACACACACACACACACACTCATAGACACACTAAGCGGCCAGCCCAGTGCCCTGATTTGATTTAAGATGACCAGTATATGTGGATTCAAGGCTTCAGAGGGCCAAGACTTTAAATTATTGCCCAGCTTAAAGACAGGGGATGAGCAGTATTTTTTCCCTTCATGGCAAAACCCTCTTATTCCTATTCTCTCTCTGTTTCACCTCCCTTTTCTCATCTTGCTATCGGTTTTGTCCCTCTTGATGAGTCCCAAGCCAGCTATGAAAGCATACAGCCCCTGTTGGCCTACACCTTCATCGTCTCACATTATGCTTTCTCTGAAAAGCTCCTTTCTTCTCATTTCTCTCTGCCTTGCTAAGCTTTTGTCTTTCCTTCTGTATACAAGTGGACACACACACACACACAAACACACTTAGACCAATGCACTCACATGGACACACACAGATACACACTATCCATTTCTCTGTAATTGAAAAGATGCCCTGGCTGTTTGCCACACTACTAAAGTGGATCAGATGGCAGAATATCCCTGAGGTAGTACATCTCCAACAGGGAGAATTAAAGAGAAAAACCTCTCTCACTCTCCCCTCTCTGTCTTTCCTTCTTATACTCCCTGTATTTCTCTCCCTCTCAAACACACATACATACTGACTGAGAGTCAAACACAGTGAATAAGGCTGACTGTGCCATTCCTAATGTCCCGGCTCTCTCCTTTCTTTGTTCCAGCCCTCTATTACAATATGAATGGGCCTGTTAAAGTAGAATTGGACCATTTGTCTTGTGTGAATTTCTTCTTTGCGACACAAGGACTAGAAAATGACTCCTCAGCTATTCGATAACAGGCAAGAGTCTGAGGTCTCTGAGATGAAAGCAGACTGGAGAAAAGACTCGGAAAGAAAATCCATAGCGCAACATCAGTCCTCAATAGACACCTCGCAAAAAACAGCAAATAGTCGGTGATGAGTCAACACAAAAACAATCAACCTTGTACATCATCAATCTTTTTGGCTCCCAGTATTTTTAGTTTGAGTAACAGAAAGGAGAGATCTGTGTACATGAGTATTATTTATGGGGGAGAAAACTACAATTGGACTTGTGACACAAGACAGACAAAAATAAGAGGGTTATGATGATCAATGAGAGATCAATCACAATGACTAAAAAAAGGACAAGTAAGAGATATAAATGAGGAAGTCATAATACCATGCGAATGATGGAAAAATCTGTGGACACCTTCCACCTGCCAGCTTTGCATAGTCTGTATGACTTAAAGCAAAGCCAATTAAGTCAGCCACGATAAGCGGCAGTGCACCAGCTAACCAGTTAGCTCATTTGGATGAAATTAATAGTTTTCCCAACATTAGGGGGTTTTCCACCAATGTTTCCATTAATTTTCATTACCTTTTATTTATTTACCAAGGTGGACTACATGGTTTGCATTTCCACTGCACTGCAAAGTTCTGATAAAAATTATTCTAATGGCTGATAAGCTGTTGGACCCACTTTGGCTGTTGTGGCCCTTCAGCTTCTAATAATCTTGTTTCAGTTTCTTTAACTTTTTCCAAATTTGTCTCTGTGTGCCCTACATTCAGCTCTGCTGGCTAGTCGTATATTGTTCTATTCACACTGTTGTTATTGATTCCAAGTTGCTGGGTTTTTTTTTTAACTTATTTTTTTATTATTACTTTTGTCATTTTAAAACTCCAGTGCAATTCATATCATACAGTTTTTCAAATACAACAGGTATATTGTATATAAGTTATATAACTATGTCCATGAAAATAGCCTTCATCAAAAGAAAAGAGAAGGAAAAATCTATACATAAATACGCACACATACACACATATATATATATACACACATATATATATATATATATATTATTGATATATATACCAATAATTTCCCTCTAAAAGGGATAAATAAAGTATTTTTCATTTCATTCATTTCATACACCCAAGTTGCAAGTTGAATGTTGTCTTCAGTAAATACACTAAAACAACCCTGGACTTGAGTCATCTGTCCATTTCTCATAGCTCCATTTATCAAATGACCAAACAAGGAGTTAAGTATGTAGATGTAAAATAAACATGATTGCTGCTGCACATTGGCTTAAACAAATGGTGACTAGAAGTACAGAACACTACAAGTATGTTCCACTAGTCAGACTAGCTCAGAAGGCATGTTAGATAAATGTGGTGAGAAGAAACTCACAAACACACTGGTACTGTGGCCTCCACAGGGCCACAGTACCAGAAAAAATAAATAAAAAATAAAGTATATTTCATTCATTTCATTTCATCACTTAATTACAATGTTCATCAACCTTACAAAGCCCGATTAGACGGCTGCTGTCTCATCATGCATGAACAAAACAGGAGCTATTCAACCCGCACCTCAAAAGAAGAATGGGAACAAGCAAAGAATGCTCAGAAAATATCCATCCATCGTCCATGAGGGCGCATCCAAATATGCGGGAATGCCATCTGATGACATCACTATCAGTGGACAATGAAAGTAGTCTTATAAAATTACGACTGTTACAAGCTCAAGAATTCTGGGGAATCTAAAAAGTTCCACCTTTCTAGATGTTTTTTTCATGGAAAGTTTTTTACCTAGGTAATGTCAGTGGTTTTTTATATGAAAGAAGTTCCTGCAGTGGAAAAGGGCAATCATTATGTCACACTTTCAGGTTCCACAGTACAAAGTAAATGGAACCAACTCCCATTTTGGGTTCAGGAGGCAACCTCTCTATCTTCAAAATCAGATTTAAAACCTTCCCTTTTTTAATAATTCCTATAGTTAGGGGTGGTTAGCCATCCCTTAGCTATGCTGCTATAGGTTTAGACTGCTAAGGGATGTCCCATGATGCACTGGGCTCTTCATTTTCATCTCTCTGCTCCTTATCTTCCATGTATAAACGTATGACAGTATCGGCATCATTAACGGAATTTCCTCTTCACTCTCAGCGATCTCCCTGGATAAAAGCTGTGATGTCTGTTGATCTCTCTCTCCTGTCCTCTCCACCCCAACCGGTCGAGGCAGATGGCCCCTGAGCCGGGCTCTGCCCGAGGTTTATCCTTCATGTTAAAAGGGAATATTTCCTTCCCACTGTCGCCCCGTGAATGTTCAGGCTGGGGGACTGGATCAAAGTCAAGATTAGATGTAATATGTTGATTTTCTTTAGCTAGACTTTTATTTGTTAAGAATTGGCTTGTATGAATACTGATTGGATGACAACATATTGGCTTGAATTAATTGTCTGTGAAGTGTCCTAAGAAAAAAAGGCAAATTAAACGTGTTATTTGAAGAAAAAAGAAGACATTGTACATTATCCCGTTTCACTGTTTTCAGTCATTTTAAATTATTGTTGTATTGAATCATCAAATATAGTCAAAAGTAGAATAACCCAGTGAAGAAATATTCTGTAAGTTGAGCATCACACTCTGTAACTCTGGGCTCATCTATATTCAACCTAAGACGTGCATGTGCCTATGGACAGATACTTCTGTCCATCCTCTGTGTTCATTTTGTGCATTTTTCAGTACGTTTTCAGAAAGCTTGTGAATGCATACCCAAACACAGAAAATGGGGATGTATCGCTGGAAATCATGTGGGCAGTGTAGCGCAGGATAGCTCTCATGTAACCCGCAAATGGAACAAAGAAGAAGAAGAAGGCAACAGAGATGGCAGGACTTTTTGAAAAGGCTGTGTGAAAATGTATGGAACTACAAACAGACCTTTAATCTTACCGCCCGCAGTCTTGGGTACAAAGAACGCTCGCCATGTTTGCAATGTCTGAAACTGACCTCAAAACTCGGAAGTGAACCCTGAACTCTGCTCAGCCCCCTAGTGGATGCCAACGTAAAGCAATGATGGGAAATATGTGGGCAGTGATTTTTGAGATTTGAAACAAACTTAGTTACTTACATGTGTAAGGTAAGCTTAAATGAACCCTCTGTATGTATGTATGTATATGAAAATATGTAATATAATGTGATGCGAATTTGTGAGGGCTCCAAAGTTGTAAGATTCCAAAATTTCCATGACTGACTGGTTTATTCTACTCCGATAACAAACATCCTTATCGGACAAAAGTTTCTGTCTTTTCTTTCAGAAACATCCACAAATGCACCTTTACAAGTACAAATACAGTATAAAGAGCTTACAAACAGGACAGAAGATTGGACTTTGTGTCCTTTCTTTTGTTTTCATACACTATTTTGTTCATCAGGTTTAGTTCTACTCACTGAATTGGTTTGTTTTCATTCATGGTAAGGAAAGATTATTTAACTTGCATTATGACATAGTTTTTTCTCATTTTCTCCTTTCAACAGAATGCAATTTTCACTCAAAATTATATTTGCCTTCACTCAGCGATAGATATGTATAAATACATCTTTCTTCATTATTTAGTTTCATTTTCATATCATGCTTACTTTTGCTTTACTTGCTTTTTGGTTTGGTTTAAGCTAATTGCGTGGTACAGTTTAGGAAAATATTTTGGTTTGGGATCAGGCCTTTTCAAGAGCATTAACCACAAGTTAGAAAAGGTGTTCAATTTCTCTCTGATACCAGGGTGATCGTTGCCATCCCAAGCATAGGTCCAATATATGTCGGCGTGTCACAGTTTTATAGTCTAAATACAAAGCAAAGTCATATTTTGAGGCAAGACTTTGTTGCTCTGTGGTTGACTTTAAGCTTACCTAAGTTCAATTAATTTCAAATTAATTTTCTTAAGGCATCCAGATGGGAACAAGACCGTTTTCTTGCAGACATCTTCCACATAGGCTTTGAATGAAATGTCCAGAAAATCAGTACAAATGTGCAAATATAGCAGCAATTCTTTGAGTGTTTGCAGCAAGTGAGCAATTACACATGCTGGTAAGAGTTACTGCTTTATTTTGTATTCTGATTACATTTATGTTGATTTTTCCTCACTATGAGAATGTGGTTACATTTAAATACATGTGGTATTGATGTCAGCACAGAACAGTCATTACAGAGCTTCATCCACCATTATTTGTGTGCTGTAATGGAAAAACAGCAATTTCCACACTGCACTTTTTCCTGCCTCTTGGCACCCCCCCCCCCCCCCCCCCCTTGTATTTCATGCTGTGAGAGCGTAGCTCCAACCGAAAGTCTCCTGCTGTGAAGTGCATGTGT
This sequence comes from Atherinosoma microstoma, assembly GCA_037177055.1. Taxonomy (NCBI): domain Eukaryota; kingdom Metazoa; phylum Chordata; class Actinopteri; order Atheriniformes; family Atherinidae; genus Atherinosoma; species Atherinosoma microstoma. The sequence continues at coordinate 23,627,754 of JBBBVU010000015.1, read as the reverse complement.
GAACAGCAACCGCTGAAAAAGCCTAGACCGTTTTGTCTACACATTTTCCTGAAAATTTCTGCTGTTCAAATGCAAAACTGGCTCATGTCAATTGTTTCAATATCCAGAAGTGATGCTGAAACATGCTTTACATATAATGCATGAGTTATAATAAAACAGCAGGTTTCCAGTACAGCGTAAACCCAATGGAAGACTATGCTTAGTATGAGGCCGTGTGTTGAATGAGCATTTTTAACAACGTCAGGCCAGCGGCTCTGTTTGACTCGCTTCAGCAGACAACAGGTCTGATTGGATTAAGACACTCTTCATTAGATTAGTCATGTCTCGTCTGATGCTGGACACATGGGGAAAAAAAGAGAGCATGTTGATTTATTTACCTTTTTCAACCTGTGCACTAAAATCCCAGGATCAACAGTGATGATATTCAGTAATACAGACGGGCAGCTCATTAAGTCTATAAATGTACCAAACACCACTAAGCTGAAAATATGTCATTACACACAGTAAATAGCCAAGAATAGTGTGTGTGCACTGCACTACTCTGCCATAAGGTTCATTTTAATAACTCATAAGACATTTTCACTGACATTTTCAAACATCATTTAAAATATGAAAAATATCCTACTCAGTTCATCAACTACAAAGTTAGCTTTCAAGGAAAATATGCTCTGGTTTCTTTTTGTTATTCATTAATAAAATATTGATTTAGCTTAAAGTGCAAAAGGCTATTAAAGAAATCAAGCCTGAATGGTTAATGAAGGAAAACTGAGTTTTGTCATTCTTAATTTGTACAAAATCGAAGTCAGGAAGATTTTTCTCAAATTACATGACCACACTCAATATATAAAACTGTTACATTCAAACTATCAAAATATTTTTTTTGCCTTTTAATCACTCTCACTGACCAATAATAACCTGTCTTCTCAGTAACTGCCATGAGTCTATCCATCTACTGTCAGTGTCATCTGTTCTTAAATCAACCTCTACTGAAGCAACAACCACAGTGTTTGAAATGCTACGTAATTCTTAAAGTAAAAAAAAAAGAAAGAAATCAACGAAAAACAATTTAGATTACAAGGGTCCTTTCAAGGACTTACTCTCACATTTAATGAAATTTCAAGGATGCTTCTGTGTATCCTCGGTGTTCTTAAAGCACTCACAATCCTTTGAGCACCTCGAAGATGGTGCAGATGGAAGATGGATGGAGACTGGCGCAAAATGTTGAAGTTTTTGTTTTCTTCATTTTTGTAATAATTTCCGTGGAGTTGTGTTGTAAATAGTGGTTTATTTGTATATTTGAAAAGTGAGGGCCCTTCACTCAGTATAATGGCTTAACCTGTAATTTATATAAGTGCTGTGTCATGGTGTGACAGGGAGGACAGAGGTGATGCTGGTTGTCTGATGCTATTAAAACAAACTGCTGTGATGCCTGCTGTCAACTAAACTGCCATTGGTGAACAGTTTTGTAAAAATCACTGATTTTCAAGTAAAAGATCATTCAGAGCTCTGAAAAACGACTGTGCTTTACCCTTCAAGACTGCTGTTTTGAAGGTTCTTTAACACCTAACCCCCAACAAGCGTGTAATTGACATTGAGAGCATTCCTGGGACAAACACCTACTTATCATGTGTTTCCTAGATGCAGGAAGGAATATTTCCAAGCTAAAGAAGGAAATGTTTTGGAAGGATCCGTCTTACCAAGGAATAAAAACTGTGACTTTGAGAAGCACCTGACGTATACAGTCTTTCTCTGTGGAAATGTCTTAGTTGAGAAGGGCCACATGTTGTTAATAGGAGTTTAGTCAGATAAACAAGGTTGCAGTGTCAAATAGACAATGTTGAGGCCTTCCCAGCTTGAAATCGAACATTCTACATAAAGATCGTGATCTCTGTGAATGCTGCAGAAGTCTTGCCTTTCAACACTGTTTGGGGAAAGCATCCTTCTGAAACTGGAAATACTTTTTGGTGTTGAATTACAACCTAAATTCATCCTGAAAACGTCAGACTGGTTTATCCTTGCAATGATAGTGGTCAGTACCAGTTGCCTTTTTCCATTCCCCAGAAGTATGATTCAAAGTAGTGCAGTAAGTCTGTTGTAAAGCTATGGCCCATTATTTCATCTGTACAACCCTTGAAAAATCTGTCTTCATATATCTCTTGACAGACTCTTTATGTTTCGACTAATGAATCTTATTCAGTGCTGGTCATTTTTCAGCTTTTATCTTTTATTTCTATCCTTGGCCACATCTTTGATCATCAGTCACCTCATTCTTCTGAACTCTTCAGGTAGGTTTTACTTTTGTTCTGAATAAAAAAAAAAGGAACTGCAGGATCATTTGTTTCCATTTGCCCCACAAATATTTGATCTTAAGCTTCCTGTAGTTAATTTGCACAACTTGTTTGTGCTTATAAAGCCCCCCTCTGAGTAAAGATCAGGTATTTAACTTTGTGAACATGTTCATAAGATGTTTTTATGTGATCCTTTTCTTGACAAATCCCTCTCTGCTCCTAACATGCAAGGCACAATTACTCAAATATTCTAACTTGCACATTTAGCATAGCAAAGTCTGTGCTGCTGAATCAGAGGAGACTGGGACAAGTGGAGATTTAGGCAGGGCCAGATCAGTATTTCATAGATCCCCATTCACTTAATGAGAAAAATAGTGCAGAGTCATACTTCAAGTCATTTAATAGCCATTAAAGTGGGACTGTTTTATGAATGATCATGTTCATTTCAACAACACTGAATTAAACCCATCAAACATTCATGTTTACACGGTCTGGAGCTGGAGAATGTGTCGAGCAATAACAATAAGATCAGAATGCTCTATTGCCGTATAACTGTGCAGGTAGCAGAGTAGTGTGTGTGTATTACTTCATGCAGAAAGTGAATTTCTCTTAAGTTAGCCTGCTGGTGCATCTACTGCAATTTAATTGCGACATCTACTACAATTTAATTGCGACATAAAAAGAAGGGAAGAAAATGAAGCGTTTCACTAATAGCAGACCAGCCACTGCATAACAATCTGTCACCGCAACTTCTGCATATCCACTAAACCTCTCCATCTATCAATGTAATTCACATTTTACTTTAAAGAAAAGAGTGTGTGTGGACAGTGAGTGTGTGGAAAGTGTGTTGTGGTGACTCTAACCTGCCCTTCCCTTCAGTCCTGTCCTCCCAGCTGCCACCGTGGAGCTGCCTGCCTTTTAATTACCTGCACCAAGATAAAGAGAGGGAGCGGGTGAAGCGTGACACTCTACTGTGCCTCATAAACTGTAAACTGATATTGTCACTGAATGCAAACCAAAGAAGAGAAGAGAAGAGGGGAGGAATGATGTGGGAAGGTGGGATTGGAGAGGAGGTGGGTCTGTATGTGTGTGCGGTAAATCAGAGTAAAGCGTGGCTCCCTGTGTGCAGCAGATTGCCTCAGCTCACACCACTGCCTCCGCAAATTAATATCATTGATTTTCCTTTGCCTGGTGTCCAACGCGCACAAACACAAGTGCACACACACATATACAGAAGAACACACCCCAGCTGGTCAGGAGGTAGGCAGAGGATAATGGATCTGTGGTTTTCTGTGTTGGAGGATTCTTTCCCTCCTCCTTTAACACACACATTCTGCATACAGCAAATAGATGATAGTACACTAATGATGCACAGATTCAAATGTTCGCACACACATAAACATGACGGGTCAAATGCGAGAGGCCTGCCAGGTGACCAGTCAACCAAAATGATCAGTACTGGTACCCCAAAACAGGACTTAACAGTTAAATTGCTCTGGGTTTTAGTCCATAAAGTATCCATCCAAGTATCAGTCTGACATTTGTCCGGGTTTTCTCTCTGAACTGTAATCTCCATGAATATCCCATGATGCTTTGCTAAAGATCAATTCTGAACATTTTGGTACCTTTTAGAGGTTTTATGTTTTTATTGCAATATTTTTATATAAAAATTAGATCTAACTTTATATTCAATCCATCTCACAACATTGACAGCATCTTTCAATATGTGATGACAGACAGTAATAAGATCATATTGATTGCGATGCCATTATTGACTGCGAATCAATGTGATGCTTTATCAATTTCCCTATTGATTGCTGATCCATTTCATGTGTGGAAAAAGTATTGATCTGCTCATGTTTTCACTGTCAACATAACTATTTTCTCTCTAAATGAATTTTTTTTATCATTCTTTAGCCAAGCAAAACTGTTTTAACAAACATAGCAGCATCAATAATGGGAATTGTTAAAAGCGCTTAAGGAATTCAGCTCATGTATGTGAAATGGCCTCTTGCTTAGCACGTCTCACCTTATCTCACTAGTATTTAAATCACTAACAAAGCAATGACTTAAGAAGGGTGATTATTAGAGCTGTCATTCCAGGAACAAATGGGCTGCTATGAAATCAAAATGCCTACATTTATCTGTTTTTTCTACGTTTTTTGGTGCCTTCCCCACTAAAAAAGTTAAAATAATGGAAATAGTATCAAAATGCATAGAAAATACACATAGTGGTTTTAAAAACAGATATCAATGAAAATACAAACATGCTATGTAACAAACGTAGAAACCTATATTATTGATACTTTACTGCAACATGGACTTAATCATCAACTAAATGACACATATCAGTGTGGATTTCTTTGAATGTAAGAACTCGTCTTTATTTTGCTACATTGAAGAAATGAACAGCATTAGACAGTCATTTTAATCAGATATGACACCAACAAAGGAGTTTTTTTAAGTGCACAATCCCTTATAACCACATGCAGCAGCTCCAAACCATCTCTGGTATGATGGTGTTAAATACAGCTTGTATTATTAAACATTGTATGATTGTACCTTGTGCTTTTTTCAGACATTTATATATCGTCTTAGTTGCACATTGCAATTCACTGCCGTTTAGAGCGTCCCCCCCCAAAAAAAAGATTAACTTTTGTGTCTAACTTGTAGTGTTGGGCACATTACTTAAAAAGTTATTAATTATAATTACTAGTTCCTTCTTACAAAAAGTAACTGCATTAGTAACAGTGTTACAGCCTTTCTAAAAATAAGTAATTACTCGGGAAAGTAATTATTTGGTTCGTCAGCGCTGCTCCACCTTCATGGAGGAGAATGGAAGCCGGAAGCTTACTGCTCCAGGTGTCTCTTAAAGTCTGCCACATGCTATGTCCAGATTGAGAAAGAGTGTCTGGCTGGTGTACGGGCCTGCGAAAAGTTTGACAAGTATCTGTGTGGCTTGGATGAGTTCAGGCTGTAGATTGATCAAGCCATTAGTGCCACTTATTAACAATCGAAGTCTTAATAATGTTGCTTTGAGATGTCAGTGCCTCTTAATGTGGCTCATGAGATACAAACAAGTGGCTGAATATGTGCCAGGAAAAACTCCTCATTGTTGACACATTGTCCAGGAGCCAACGATCCTACAAAATGGAGGAGACTGACACACATGGCAAGGTGAAATGTGTAGAATCACTATGTAGCCACAGAGATACAGGGTATCCTAGCATTGGGGTGACAGTGGCTCAGATGGTCGTTCAATGACCGGAAGGTTGACGGTTCGAATCCTGCTCCCAGTCAATTGTCACTGTGTTTCTTTTCATGGGCAAGACACTTAGCCCTCCTTGCCTCCAGTGTTGGCATCACTGGTGTACTCATATGTAGGTCACTTTGGATGAAAGCGTCTGCTAAATGACTGTAGAATAGAATAGAATCTCCAAGCAGAATGGAGAGCATCAAAATGGCCAGTTGATAGTAAGCTGCAGTCTGTCATCAAATTCCTAAGAGGCGGATGGCTCAAGCATAGTGGTAATGTCCCACTGAAAGTCAGACCATACATGAACATGAAAAATGAGCAATCCCAGGCAGAAGGCTTGCTCATAAGCTGGAGCAGAATCATCATTTTGAGGTCACAGATGGCCGACATCTTGAAGGAAATACACAATAGACATCAAGGATCGATAAAGAACTGAGACAGAACAAAGTCTTTAGTTTGGTGGTGAGGACTCTCTGCAGACCTAAAGAACATTGTGATGTTATGTCACACTTTGCAAAAACAAATGCAGACTCAACAAAAGGAGCCCCTTACCTTTACACCTCTGCCTGAACATCCATGGAAAAGAATGGCTCTTGACCTATGTGGACACAACCTAAACAATCACATTGTCATATCTAATTACTACTCAAGGTTCCTTGAGGTGCTGCACCTGCCATCCACAACTAGCACACAGGTCATTCAGAGACTTAAAGTGACCGTTGCCAGGTTTGGAATCCCAGAGGAGGTGATGAGTTACAATGGCCCTCAATTCTCCAGCTCAGCATTCCAGAGACAGCTGACTTCAGACACATCACGCCTAGTCATGCAGAGAGAGCAGTATAAACTGCAAAGAGAATCCTTTCACAAGAAGATTGACTCCCTGTGCCACCATGCGAGTCAGTCAAGCAGCACTCTTCATAGGGAGAAAAATCTGAAGACCATTAACTACACTGGAGAATAATATTCAACCCAAATGACCCAACAGAAAGACTGGTATGTCAGAGAAACAGCATTTTGAGTTTGAGGAAGGATTTGAGTTCTTTACATCTTGAATATGTTTACAGGCTAATCTTAGTTCCATAATTTTGTATTTACCAGAGAAGAAACATGTTCGAAAAGTAGGTGTACTTCAAATGTCTTACTAGCAGTTACTTACTTTTTGTTTTGGTTTATTGGATGCTGTTTAAATCCATTTTTGTTATTGGAAATAACAAAAGTGGATGGCAGATATGGATTATCTAGACCAGAACTAATGTTGATGGCTAAAACAGTTTTGCGACAACAATGTTTCACGGCAGCAGATTGTGAGTTTTCGGCAATAAATGAAGTTGCATGTTGGTGATAAAAGCTGCATGTTAGAACAAAAAAAAAATCAAGCTGAGCCTGAAAGGAAAAAAGCCAAACCCCAGATCTACAGTAGCCTACAGTTGCAGGCTTTAAGCTGAAAAACCACAGCTGATGTCTTACCAAGTCCTAGTCTAAATTTCATGAAGCAAGCCCATGGGGTCTACAGAAAAGTTGTTTTGACCCTTTCTTTTTCAACCAAATTCATTAGTGTCACAAAGATCACATGTCTCCTCTATATCATGAAGTTCAGATTTTGTTATACAGTCATTTTGCCATATTTATCCCACTGAAACTCCAAAACACTGTCCAGAACACAGTTTATGCTTTTTAGATGAATGCATACAGGGCACATAGATGAGTTGCTCCATTCTGCAGCTTTACTTACCGGACAATTAAAGTCAAAGATGCATATCCTAGCTTTAAAATTGTAACTGGCTTTTTGATGCATCAGTCATCATCAAGCTTATGTGTATATATATATATATATATATATATATATATATATATCAAGTTATGTAGAAGACAGGTAGTGAAACTTAAAAGTGAAGTCTTATCAT
>JBBBVU010000015.1:23603115-23620281 GCA_037177055.1 Atherinosoma microstoma | reverse complement strand
TCAATTTATGTAGAACACATGTAGTTAAACTTAAAAGCGAAGTCTGATCATGTAATTGGGAATTATTTATTATTATTTATAAAAGATCTGAGCCAAAATGCCTCTTCAGTACTCTACTCGAACAGGTCATCGGATTCGTGCTTATATATTCCGGGTTGTAACAAAACAAGCTGAGTGAATCACTGGTTAAACCTCAGGCTTGTGGTTGTTTTGTGACTGCATTAATTTGTGCTGCTCCTGGTAAACTACAGTGGTCCTTAAATAAACAAAGCTGACTGCACCTGTGTTAGTAGATCATTGCAGTTTTTGGACAACAGCCGCAAAACTGAAAACTCCCAGAGGCGCTATTCTTGATTTGTGAACACATTCGCTTGGGGCAGAAAATATGTGCTTCTGCATTCACACACAGAATTTTACATGTTTGAGTTATACCTAGCCTGACTGCAGAGTGAAATAAAGTTGTGGTGTACCTAACTTTTCTGTCCAGGCTTGAAGACACAGACTGAATGTGAGTAAGCTTCTAAACTCCTGTATGTTAGATGATAAAATGGCTGCTTGGCAGAGCCTATATATTAGTGTGTAAACCACTGGTCCACCACCACACAAACATCTGCCCGCTAGCATTGTGTGAACCATTTTATGGAAGTGGAGTAAACTCTCAGCAGAGTTTATCAAGCAGTTTCTCATCACTGTGCAAGGTCACCCTTTCCAGCGACAATGCAGGTTGTGTGTGTATGGGTTTGTGTGTGTGTGTTTTAAAGCAGTCCAGGTCTCGGAAACCTTGGAAACGAAGCGGAACAGAGCATCGGAGCTGTAACAATAAGGCAGCCTGTTGAGCATGGAAAGCTACAGTTGCTGCAGATGCTGTGAGTGTACACAGACATTCAAATACATGAATATACACAACTGCACAAATACACACATCTGCCATCTCTAATGATGATTTATGCCCAGCCTGGAAGGCAGGCATGCATAACTGTGGCAGTCACAAACACACACACAGACACACAGATCCACTCACATACGCACTCACAGCTAAATATGCAGGGGTACTTCTAGCTCTGCTTCTCTGTCTCCACTGCACACATACACCTGAAGAAGAAAAAATACAAGATGGATATGTTGTAGCAGTGTGCACCAGGCAAAACTGTGATGGGAAAAAAATTAATATTAAAAAATGGGATGAATGAGAGAGAAGAAAAAATATGAAACATGGAAGCCAGAGAGGGAGTGATAGTTATCTCCCTGTTGACTACCACAGTCTGAGCTCATTTACCATGTGCTATCTGTGATTGTGCTGTAGCTGTCCAATCTCTTTTAGATATTTCCTTGGAGAAAAACTGCTCATTTTGCTCTTCTCTTAACACACACTACAGCAAGTCACAGGCTTATTGAAATAACATTTCTCACCATAGATTCTGTCTGCTACGTGCATGCTTGTGTGTGTGTCTGAGAAAGGGGAAAAAAGTGTTGATGTCCCGAAAAATGTTGCTTTGCAAATTAGAACGACTGAGGGGAAAATAACATTAAGGCACTGGGGCATCAGGAAAAAAAGAATACACACATTTACTATGCACACAGGCTCACTGCTGGTGAGATCTCCTCTCAGTCAGAATAATTAGAGTAGATTTCAGATGCCTTACTCATGCTGTATAAGCTTGATGTAATCAAAGGTCTGGGACTCAAACTTTCCAGTTCATTGCCAATAAGTCATCTGATACATTTATCTTGATCATATTTAACATTTAAGTTATGTATTTTCATCCATACAAATTAAAGCACTTCACAAGATCAAGAATTTGTACTCGCAGCAGCTAAGATGCAAATCCCACTTGTGGCTGTTTCTCTAAGGAAATATGTCCTGTTTTTTTCTTCTTAGCAAAATTAAGACTACATAAATCCTTTTCCAATTTTAACTGTATGCTTCTGAATATTTTTTTACCCTGAAATAATCTTTTAAACCTTAAAACTCCTGGCCTTTGTTAGTTAGAATACTTCTGAAATCCACCTGAAACTAACCAAGGTTAACTCTAAAGTCTGTCTGCCGGAGCTGTGAATGTTGCTTGTGCGTGGAACAGATACTTCAGATGGTATGGTCCAATGTACCTTTTTACTGTGTACCATACATAAAAACAGTTTTTAAAGGTTTCAAACACAAATTGACAGAGGCCCTGTACACACGCCATAGGTGTTATTGATCAGTCTGGATGATTAGGTCTTAAAGCAACACTACATACGTTTCTGACCATAAAACTCTGCTTCTGATTCATTTTGATGCTACACTGACATTCATTATGCACATCCCTGAGGCTGTAATTGCCCTCCAGCATTCCAGAGCTGTGAAACCACACATCACTTTTGTGTTTCAGCCTGTAACATCATGTGACAGCTGTGTTTTGTTTTATGTCACTGCATCACATGCCAGCAACTGGATATCAATGCAGGGCCACTGCTAGCCACGTGGGAGCCCTAAGCACAACTGCTTTGTGGTTTTTGGCGTTGTTGCAGCCCACAGCAGTCTATGTCTTCCAATCAATAAAGTAACAGCAACACTGGAACAGACTTTGCCGTTCAGAAGGCTGTAAAATATGTGGAACTTTAGAAATGCTGTGATGATGATGATGATGATTAATCATAAGCCCACTGGTGCCTTATCTGGAACTTGGGGCCCTCTGTGTAGTGCATGATGCGCATAGTGGGAACAGCGGTGCTGTCTCAATGCACTAATTGTTTTACACTCCTACCATGGCTGACTCAGTAGAGACCAGCAAGAGGACATTACTGGAAGAAACGGAGGAAAAGAAAGGGAGAAAAAGAAAGTGACGGAGCAAGAGATAAGACACGAGTCGACATTAGACTGGCTTTTACTCACAGCGCTCAGAGAAGAGACAGGATGCAAGACGAACGTCGAATTATCCAATGTTAAGGGGTGCCGAAATGCAAAAGTCTTCCTAAGTTAAGTAGTGTTCCCTGATGTTGTGATGTCAGTAAATGTTGTAGTAGGCAGACTGAATCCATGCCTCTAGTTCATTAAAATGAAATATGGTGCAACATATAATTGCTTTTAGCAACAAATGAAGTTCTCAGTTTCACTTTGAACACACTTTACATTAACCACGACATACAATGGTGCTTTGTAAACCGTATAAACCATTTTCTGCGTAACTTGGGGTATTTGCAACCGTTAGTTCAAATGTACACATACATTTTTAGAAATTACCAGTCAAAATAAATTTACACATGCACAAATTAAAAATAGTAGAGGAGAGCTGGACTTTTTGTCCCAGTCCCTTGTGGTGCTCCTGTGTTGCTGATCACCATCTCAGACACACGCAAACTCTGGTCCATTTGTTAGGTAGTCATAAATCCAGGTGGAATTTATGGAGCTTCTCACATAACAAAGAGAATTGTATTAAAAGCACTTGAGAAATCAAAGAAAAAATGATCCTCAAAGTGCTGCCTGATTGGACCATAAGAGAGTGGGCTCTCTGATGCAGGTAGATGATGGCGTATTCAACTCTAAGAACATTATAATAAACTGTAACGGATAAACTTTTTGTTATAATTCTTCATGTATTCAAAAGTCAGAAGTATAAATCAAGATATCCTAAATCGCAGTCCGGGTAGCAGAAACTAAATGTGAATTGAGTTTTCACTTCCAGCGATTCGAGAACGTCATATTCTAATGTCAGAAAGACATTTTGAAATTAAAATTAATAATATCTTAAGGAATCTTGACAGATAGAACACATGGATTTAAAGAAAACAGGATAAACATAAATGAAAAATAAACTCATTTTAAGTTTTTTTAATCATTGTAGATCAATTAATTCAAATAAATGAATATAAAGATAAATAATTCAATTTAAATTTAGAAATTACTAAGCTAAATTGAATAACTAAATAATAAACTTCACAAACTAATTAACTAACTAAACTAAATCAAGTAACTAATTGTCTAACTAACTAACTTAATGTAACTAAATTAATTAACTAACTAAGCTGAATCAAGTTACAAATTGACTAATTTTACAAACTAACTACATTAATGTACTAACCTTAAACTTATGAACTTACTGAATTATATCAAGTAGCTAATAAAGAGACAACCGTAACAATTTAATAAATCAACAAATTAACTAAGCTAAATAAAGTAACTCATTCAGTAACCAAGTTAACAAACTTACTAATTTAAATAACTAAGCATGGCAGGTCGAAGGAGGGCCCGGGAGGGGTTTGAGTCATGATTGTGGACCATTCAGCCAAAGGAATATCTTTGAGACCAAGTAGCCAGGACGCATGATCAATCGGAGGCATAGTGACAGGACAAAACACACATTCATACACACATCTTTTCAGCAAGAATGTCAGCAAAATGATGCAAATGAGTATGAATAGACTCCCTAAAGTCTCTTGGTTGAATACATCTGCTCATCTGAAATTATGCCAAAAACACAAGTTCTCCAATTCAAGAATTCCATCTCTTCAAAATGTTTGGAGGTAAATCATCATCCCATCCACACTTTCTTTTGCAGATCTCTTGTTGCATTATCTTTGCAGAGAGAGTTACATGTGCAAGGATTCCCAAAGGAGCTAGTTATTGATAGCATACCGCACCTGCTGTTTTACTTCCATCTTAAACTTGAAGTTCTGCGATTCTACACACCACAGTAGACCCAATGCTCTTTCAATAGGAAGTTTGCCTCGATGTTGATTGATCTCTTTCAGATCCTTTGCACACTGATCTTCTGGAATGTTTTGCAAAACCTCTTGATCCATTGTGTCAGAATAAAGCCTCCTCTCTTGCAGAGGACACTAAAATCCTTCATCACCTGTTTTGCTTTTTCCTCTGAACTGAAGCTGATTAAGCAGTCATCCATAGAAGCTTGCACAACCACCTCAGAAAAATCTGCCTTGTTGTCAGTTGTCTTTCTCGGTGCATAGCTGGCACAACTAACTGATAACACTGTTCCTGACTCACCGGCCCTTATCAGCCCCATCTCCGGGCCGTTGTCCAGAGCCCCTGCCTCCTGTAGTTGTGATCTCACGGCCACCCTCCCTGCCACCCCTTCAAAGCTCTGTCTTCTGGACTGTTTGTTTGGTCTTTAACAGCACTGCTGACGGACAAGTGCTTCCATTATAGTTGTTTTTACATGCTGGATAACATTAGGTTATTAAGGTTGAGTCCCCTTAGTGTTTGTTCTTCCACTTTGAGATCTTTGTAATGGTTCCTGATGCTGATTTGTTGTGTCACATGGTGTTTGTTCCTGTCTGTATTTTTAAAGTCTTTACCAGAGGTTTTTTTTTTACATCTCATTCACAGCCTGATTTATAGAACATTTTATCCCAAAAACATTGTAAAAATGGAGGTTTTTCAGGTTACCTACAGTATTTTCTTAATTATGAAGTGATAAATAGAGATATCCAAAATCCCCCCAGTAAAAACTTTTCACTCTAATATGTCAATTAAATGCAAAAAGAACTTTGAATCTGAGTTAATCCAGTGTTCAGATTCTTTTCCTAGAAATGTATGCAAATTAGCAAATTATGGCTATAATGTCCAATTTGCATATTTAAACATAACATTTCTGGAAACTTGCTATACAAAAAATGTTTTTCTTAATGTGAGAAATAAATCAGTAAAGTTGATGATTATGCCAGTTGGTTATAAATTTGACCCTATTCACCTGTGTCTCACCTTAAAGGCAGCAGATATAGGCCATGCCATTTTTCTTTGTCTTGAATTAACGTGGGAATAACTAGAAAGAAAATCTGATGAAAATCCAGATAACACAGCTTTCTACCTGCACCAGCACCAGGCGCCATGTACATTCGAAACTGTGAGGCTCTCGGAAACGTTAGAGCCTCAAAACCACTCAAGCACTTGTAAACTGATCTGTACGCAAATGCAGTTTTGTCCACGCATATCAGGCAATTCATGAACATGAATCTAATAATTTGTCTGTGTAGGAGCATTTTTGAACATGAAAGTATGAAATTTGTGAGGGTGAAGGTGAGAAATTTCTGTGTGGAATTTAAAGTTTGTGATTTTTTTTAATTTGTCCATGTGTAAATTTATTCTGTGTGTAATTTCTAGATATTTGTGTGTACATTTGAACACATATTCAAAAGTACCCACAGTTACAAACAAATAAGTTTACACGGTTTACAAACCATGTGTTACACTCACACACACACACACACACACACACACACACACACACACACACACACACACACACACACACACACACACACACACGAGCAGGAAAACATCTAAAACCTGCAGGACTGCAGTCCTCGTAGACTGGAGTTGGAATCCCCTGATGTGGGAGATGTCAATCAAACTAAGTTTGCAGACACCCACCGAGTGTTGAAAAGAGCTCTAATCAGTGAAAGTGAAAGTGAGAACCCCTGAGAGAAGGTCTAATGGTGTGTTGTACCCCTTCAGCAGGGGCACAAAAGGGGCACAACAACAGAGGAAAATCAAATTTTGATTTTTAAACAAAAACGTAAAATGATGAAAGACTTGTGGACTTTTACACTTGTTAAAACTGCAAAGGAAGAATGACCCTTTGTGTGAATATTCGCTATACCATTAATCTAAAATAAGTCAACTGCTGGATAAATTCTATGTATCAGAATATGTTATTCCAAAGCCTTCTCTGTCCCTGACTTCCCTAGTTCGTGGAATTAGCGGCATCCAGTCTTTCAGACACGGGTCACTTTAACGTTAATGTCCCTTCCTGCTTCGTTCAGACTAATCCAACAACAGACAGAATGAGCCACAGCATGTTTGTGTTATTTGCCATTCACGCAGTATTGAACAGCAAATTGTGTGAGACAAAATACATAAAACAGAGTTTTTTTATGACCACATGTTGGGCTGTCATGATCATTAATATTAGTGTAACAAGCATGCTACAATTGTGTAAAGCAAACGGGCAGAGGGTGGTTGAGAAAAAAAAGATGCATTAATGCATTTCAAGTTTCTTAAGCAGACGGTTTGGTTTTAGACTCATCTTATTGCTTTCTTTCTCTTTCTTTCTTAGATTTTGTGCAGTTGTAGTAAAAAATCTTTCTGTTAAATAAAAAAAATAAATCTTTAATTTCAGCTTTCACTTTTGTTGTCTGCCAAGTGTAAAAGTGACATAGAAGGGAGATCATAGGACTTTGCTATGAGACCACCAGATGTGCCTTTTTTTGTTAAGCTGACTCAAAGATGGGATTCACATTGTTCCAAACTTAAAATGACATTAGCTGCTAAATACCCAGGCCATGGAATGATGATAGTGACACTATTTCCCAATATTATTCCCAAAATGGCTGTAATTTAATCTTTCTAAATTCAAAATGTCAAGTTTCTCTCATTAATTTTTTTTTTTTTTACCAGAATTTAAGATAGACTCATACACATAATGACGGAGTGAGATTACTTCAAAGTGGGATTTTTGTATAGTCTGAGATTTCAAAGAAACTATAAATTATTGCCCTCTTATAGTAACACATAGAGATACAGATGGTGAACTTTGAATGTGTTCTTTCTTTCAGAGACTACTCTGTCAGTGGGGAAATTAGAGAAACTCACTGAAACTGCACCATCTGTAGCTTTACACTTGGTGTCAAGAGGGTTATTAAAGGAAGGCAATTAAAACCATTTGAAGCTAGGTGAATACATTTACAAATTAGGCTTTGTTACTATTTAAATGTCAGACCTTTCACTGCAACAGTCAGTGTACGTACAGTGCAGTTTGCAGCTAGTCAAGACCTAATCCATATTCATCACAGGTAAGAAAATACTTCAACAATCATCAATCAGAACAGAATATGTTTAAAATCAAATCCATTTTTAAAAAAAAACAACAACAAGCACATAAGGTCGAGTGGCAAATAGAAAATCAAACTGTAAGTGTTACAGCTGTAATCACACCAAATTTAGAACAATTTGTCATAATTTTAGTCAACCTTCATCACAAATTATTTCACTCTGAATGCACCAACAAATGTTGAGATAGCCAAGTAAACTACCGTAAATCCAACAACTATCAATTTGACTGTATATTATGCCAACATACACTGATCTCAATATACACAATCTTTCAATACGGAATTTACTGATTAAGCTAGTGAGAAACTTGTTAGCTTTGGCCAAACAGATTATATCTGAGCATGGATTTGTGCACTTCCTCAGCGGTTGTAAAGGAGAGCTTTAAAAACAATCTTGCTAAAATATAACTATTTTAGTCTGTCTGGTGAAACACTGATTAACATCCTGCTACTCAGAGATGTAGTGGCTACCTGTCTCTGGTCCACAATGAGATAAACAAGACAAACTGTCATTGTATTTGTAAATAAATTAATGGAGAACATTGTTGAAAGTTGGTACATTTTGTAGTCCCCTTTCTAAAAAGAGATTTTACCTTGCTTACGCGGAATTTCTTAATAACATTTGTCGATGCACTGTTTGGTGTGGAACAAATTTCATTCACTGGGGAAAATACAAAACTTTCTTTTTGATGAAAAGAAATCACTAAAAAAAAGAGTTCATACCAGAGGCTAGTTTGAACACAACAGCCATGGTCTCAGGACTGTCTTTTTCAGTATCACTTCCAACACTTTTTGGGTGTCAATTATATGTAGGATTGGCTTCCTGTTATAGTATATAGCGTTAACTTTTTAATCACTCTTACTTTTAATAATTCATAATTCCGAAAAATGATTCCTCTGGTATTGTTGTCCCGGGGCAGCAGCCTACAATCAGTACTGAAGATACATCCTTCTCATCATGGTGGATTTTCTTGTTCCTTATTGTGAAACATGGAAGTGTCTCATAAATTCAGGAAATAGTGGAAATTTTTTCCTTTGAATTTCATAAATTCTAAAAAACTGAACATGTTCATTTCTTAAATAAAGTTATCTAGTCCATTCAGAATAACAGAGAAGATGCCTCTTCACATACAGAGGCAGGTGCTCCTCAACAGAGCTGGCCCAGGTTCGAATCCTGGCCCGAACCCTTTGCTGCACATCACACCTCCTCTCTCTGACCCTTTTTTCTGTCTACTTACTTACAGGAAAGACCATAAGAGCCAAGAATTTTTGTTTGTTTTCTTAACCAAAAAAGAAAAAAAATCTTTTTTCTTGTCAATTCAGAAAAACAGAGTTGTGTTTTATTTTTGTTTTTTGGCTTTTACATGTGAATGCAACACGCTTCTGTAGTTTGAATACCCACCAGCTGAACCATGGATCACATAATGTCTGTGTTAAAGTTCCACATTGCATACTAATTCAGAAAAGGCAGAGTTAAAATATTGCGTTAACAATGAAAAAATAACCAAATTGAACCAATTTTCAAAACCAAACACTAATTATTGAATGATCCCACAGCATTAATGCAACAGTGGTGACAAAGCTACAGTACCATTTATTTGGCAACTTTGTGAAATTGCATTGAGATATCTGAAAGGTTTTGTACAATTTCCAGATTATATAATATAACTGTGTGTTTTTGTATGTTAAGTACAAAATGATAAACTTTTAAGAAAAGTGACAACCTTGTGTTGCCAGTTTCAGTTTGTACCAACTGAACTCTCAATGGTCTCTTGGTATCACAGATTGCAAAAAAAAGTGATTGTAAATAACTTTTAGTAAAAGTTTTTCTCATGTTATTTAGTGATACAACATACTTCATTAAAATCAGATTGTTTTTTCAGCCATAAGTAGATGTCACCCTATCATCTTACCCCTATCAGCTCATTCCATGTCCTTCCCGTTCATTTCCATCTGTTCTCCCCTCCTTTCATTATCTCTCCTCTGCTGTCATCCTGTCTCCTCTCTTGCTCTCCACTGAGCAGAACAGTTATGTCCTTGCAACCTCCTCAATCAACCCCACACAGCATGAGTTGGAGGCAGTCCAAGTCCATTCCCCCTGAGTCCTGGCTGGGTGACTTCCAACACTTTTCCCCAGGCTTTACTCCAGGCCTGTGGGCCTGAGAGCTGGCAGCTCAGGGAGGCTATTGTCAAAGAGAGATTAACCACACATGGCAGCTATTGTACTACACACACACACATCTTGACACATTCAGAGCCACATATTTCTTCAACATTACAGCTTTTGTTTAATATCAATGAAGATGTGAATTGGTAGCAGGCAGACCACAGTGTAACACTGCAGTCCTGTAGACTTCTAACATTGCACAAGGTGAGCAAATGTCATGTGTGTGTACATGAGTGGTATGCACACACTAGTGCTTTCATGTGCTATGTGTCAAGTAATTAATCCTGCTGAGGATATTGATTTTCTATTCAGGGGTGTTCAAAAGTGGATACATATCTTTATCAACCTTCTAACCAGTCATACATCCAGTATGCACACTTGTGAGAAATGCACATTTATCCAAGTGTTATCCTAAGATCTGCTGCAGGTGATCGCCCATGTTGAGGGTCCAGGCGAGCCGTGCTTAATCTGCTGGATGTGTAGAGAGCCGCACAATCTACCACTAACACATACACGTGTAGCATGGTTTAAAATAACATGCATGTTTCTAAGCAAATATGCAAAAAAAGAAAGGACCCTTTGAGGCAGTGACTTCAGAGTTAATACTACTTACAAGTAGCATTAGACTTATGCACACACACACACACATTCACAGAGCTAATCCCCCTAAATAAACCCAGCAGCCTAGGGACAGGGATGGGTTGATGGCAGGAGAGATAAGAAAAAAGAGGAAGATAGAACAGAGAGGGATGCAAACGACTGTGTCCCACATACATATGCCACACACTGCCTACCACTTCTTCTCCGATTATTGCAGCTCTTCCTCCTCCCTGCAAGCTCTACACCCCACTTCACCCATCTGCCTCCCAACACCCCACAACAGAATCCCAGCAGCAGCTCACAGGAGAGGTGGCACACTTTGAGGATAAATTTAGAAATGCGGAGCAATCCCAAGGCCGGCACAGACAAGAGAAAAGTGGAGACAACACGCGTCTTATCATGCGTGCGCACGCACACACACAACATTGTCGGCTTGGTGAAGTCCTGCATTACGTGTAACAAAACAAACATACGTGGGGTGACTCGAGAGTGGGGTTTACTTAGAGAAGAGAAGAGAAATATCTAGCCTTGTCATACTCCTCTGTTAAATGTGTAGGAGTGCTGTGATGTGGTGTGAATCTTAATGCCGGAGCTGACTGGACCCCCTGAAGAGGGGAAGAGAGAGTGAGTGTCAAAGACAAGGGGAAAAGGAGGGAAAGTGACTTTGAGGCATCAAGAGGACACTTGGCTTCTTGAGTTCTTCTTGGGTTGAAAACCCATCTCATGAAGATGCTTACTTGCCAAAACGTCCGCACACACACACACACACACACACAAACGCTCACACAGATCAGCCTCCGTGTGCAATAGCCTCTCTGCTTCACTGCTCAACCCTGAACAACCTCTTTCCTCCCTTATAAAACCCGTGCTGCCCCCCCACCTCTCTCCTCCCTTTTCTTATCCAATCTTATTATTACTATCTCACCTCTTTTTTTCAACCATTGCCCCTTCCAAACACCGAGCTCCCCTCCAATCCTGTGGGATCCAATCGACTATCCAGCCATTTATCACAAGCGCATACATTTACCTAAGGGTGGTCAGAGGGAAATGGGAAGTCGTAGCCTTGGCAGGTTTAGTTCCTCTCTCTGCCCAGGCTTTTGAGTTGTTTTAGGACGCTCGGAGATAGAAGTTATGTCCCAGCATATACTTGTCCAAATAACACTGGGCACTTTGGCATGGATGTATAAAAGGCCCTCAATTAATTCACAGACACACACGCACAAGACAAACACAAACTATACAGGTGCACTGCCTGTTTGTTTTGTCTCTCCA
This sequence comes from Atherinosoma microstoma, assembly GCA_037177055.1. Lineage (NCBI taxonomy): Eukaryota > Metazoa > Chordata > Actinopteri > Atheriniformes > Atherinidae > Atherinosoma > Atherinosoma microstoma. The sequence goes on along the minus strand of JBBBVU010000015.1, from coordinate 23,608,415 downwards.
GCTTTTGGCTTATCACATTTTAAAAACCTCAAAATGGAAATCAAATAGCTGAAAAATACAAATTTTACATGATTTTCAAAATCATATATTGTGTTAATTTCTTTTAACCACATCCATTTAACATTAGGCCCTTATTTCTTTCATAGTATGTGTGCATATCCTCCTTTTTCCCTTTCTTTTTGATTTCTTATTTTGTTTTATATGTGCCAATATACTTACCACAAAAAGTAAGGAAACCTGGGTTTGATCGATCATTTCTCCCCTTTAATAAAACCAGTTGTTTCTGTTTTATGAATGGTGTGAAGACATGATTAGTCACCTTTACAATGAGGTTTAACTGTAAGGATCATGCATTTGTGAAATGAGCAACACAGTTAAACATGTGGGTAGTGCACGAAAATATGCGTCAAAATCCCGGCAATATAATATGTGCAGTCTTGTTTGCTGTCATGTCGAGTGGTAAATGGACAACACTGCACACCCTCTGCACAACATATGGGACAGTGTCTACAGTCAGAGGATTTTGTATCGTTTTGGTCATCTTACATCTCTTTGTGATCATTCTGTGGCCTAATTTTGGTTCCTTTATTTTCTAATCATTTAGTCCACAGTTCATGTGTCATTGTGGTTATTTCACATCAAAATTGCATCATGGACACAAACTGTTTCAGCAAAGTGTTTCCTAATCAGGAGCTGAAATCTGGGTGGCCATTAGACAGATTTAAAGCTCCTATGTATGAGCGTACACAAGTCTATGCTTTCATCTGCCAGGCAGCAACTCTGACAAACAATTAATGTAAAACTGTTTATATTCAGTCTGCCTTGTCATGCTAATGTGTTTGAAAGCTGGAAGTCAAAAGCAATTAGATATATAGCCTGAGCCACATGTCTTCAAAAACAAACCACTACACACAGTGAACAGAGCTTTACTGGCAAAAAAAATACATTTATCTGTAGAGTTTAAATACAACAGAAGGGATAAGCCATAATATGCTCATGCTTTACAAGGTAAAAAATATATATATATATATAATGTAAAAGATATGATCTGCCAAACATATACAGTATACAGCCTGTTTTTTTAGTTTTTTTAAAGCAAACCAAAGAAAACAAATGACCAAAATCATGGAGACATTACTGGAAAAACTTAAGTAAAAGCAGAGGAACAAGACTGAAGAAAAATGTAAAAGAATAATTCAAAACAACATTTGAATCTGAGTCAGTGAGACAAATTGTGCAAGAAGGGTGAAACCAGAAAAATGGAGACGAAGAAAAGAGAGATTACTTACTCTTGGCTTTTGACAGACTCACTGTAGGAATAAACACTATTGGGAGTAGTAGAGATCAATAGTCTCACTGCCACAAACACACACACTCAAAGAGGCTGCTGTGGATCAATACACCTGGTGCAACAGCATTCCAGTAAACAACATTAATGAACACGCATCTGTACCCAGCAAATATCTCACCCTACACATCACTACATATATATGACACATGTGCAGCAACCATATAAAATGCTCACCACAGAGCTGCATACGTGTCCATTAAAACACGCAACACATTAAGAAACAAACCAGGGACTCTGAAGATGTGTGCTTTAACGGGTAAGCGTGTGTGTGAGGTCACCCTGAATGATCAACACAAATAACCGGGTAGTGAGTGATTGCAGAAACACGTAGGGACACTTATACAGTTATATAGTTTGGTGGAGGCCCAGCAGAGATATATTGGAGCGTCACACTGGGAGGGTGGAGTGCGACTGGGGGTTCTGCTGCAAAGGAGGGCAGGTAAAGCTTCAATCCATTTACACAGCATCCACGAAAGACACATTTTTATGGCGCAGATGGTGAAGGACAAACTGACTGACTCTAAATCTCCATGTCGCACGTTCAAGAGAGAAAATTCCCAATGCCAAGTTAAAATGCAATGAACAACATAACATCAGTGCAAGAGCTAGAATGTAAATAGAAATAAGATTGTTACCAACCTGTGTGAGATAGACTGGCTTGGTATGTATAAAAATAATCCTGGAACATCGAGATATTAATTAGGTAAGATGTTGTAACTCCCCCAAAGAAAAGAGTAAATATAATAAGAACAGAAATCAGATTAATCTCTTGAGCTTTACTGTCAATTAAAATTCAATTTCACAACAGATAAGCTTATTTTCCATTGGAACTTCTCACCCACACACCTTTATTCATCTAAACACACACACCGAACCTTCGGTTAGTGTGCATCTGGATTATGTATATGTGCATGCTACCTGTCTGTCCTGTGTGCTCTGTGACCTGATGGTATCTGCAGAGCAGTTTTCCTTTAAAATGATGCTGTTTTTGGCTTCAGTAAGAGTAGGATATGAATATTAATAGGTGTATTAGCTGGCAAGCTGACAGGGGGAGGCTAATGTATTATGCTAATGATACAGAGTTTGTTGCTCTCACAGAGTGACTCAAGGTGGAGCGTCGGAGAAAATTAAATGTTTGTTGGCTTGTGTTCAAATGAACTCATGTCAGTGTATACACGCTCTATCATTCACGCGCACATACGCTCAGACACTTCATTGCACACAGATGTGCTCCAGTTTCAGCAAACATCCACTGCCAAGACTGACAGACAGGTTCTGGAGACAGTCAGACTGTGGCAGATGTGCTGATGCTTTTTTTTTTTTCAACTTACCAGTCTGGCCAGAATGTGGAAGAGACATGCTAACACCAGTATATGTCTACTGGTAAGGAGGGGGAGGGAATTTGTTTAGCTTTCTTTACAGTAAAAGGAACTTCATTAACCGTCATGTCTGGTCACTATCAATTCATTTCCTATACCCACTTATTCCAAGGCAGGTTTGCAAGGGGGCTGTATCACCCTCCCCCATTGACTGACATAATTTCCAACCCAGTGGCTATTAGGTGATAGGCTGGGCACACCTTGCACAGGTCGCTATCACAGAGAGACAAACAACCTCTTACTTCTAGGGAGAATTTAGAGACAGAATAGTTTTTGGACTGCGGGAGGAAGCTTCATTTAATACCTGGAGAGAACAAGCACAGAAGGCCTCAGCCGATGTTTGAACCATAAACTTTTGTTGGTGTGAGGTGATGTTAAAGGATACTGTGTAACTTTTGGCCACCAGATGGACCTGAACCTGTAACTTCCCACGGGCCACATGCACTGTCGCAAAATTAAACAGTTTCCATCCGTGTTTTGGAATCGTGTTTGCAGATCACTTTGACCAGCTCATAGTGAAGTCATTTAGATTCAGGAATTTTTCAAAGGATTCTTCACCATTGAAGGATCGGGCCCTGGTGGAGGTATGTGACTGAGTGCTTCTAGTTATATATGTATTCATTTTATCTCCCGGTTGTTATGAAAATGTCAGCATTAGCCCGTAGCATATGGGACTTTACAGCGTATGAAAACCAGAAAAATAAACCAAGCCAGTTGATTATCGTTCATTACTTTTTTGATATTTACATGAATTATTTGAAATGCATTTATTGCATGAAAACCTGCATCACTTAACAAAAACAAAAAGGCCATCACATAAACAAAAAGGTTTAGGGAGTCACGTTAACTCACATTAGGCCAATATTAGGGTCTAAAGTTACTCGGTATCCCTTTAAGCACCCCACCACCATGCAACCCTGGTCACGAAAGTCAAGTAACCAAACAAAAATCTTTCAGTGGCCTTATCTTATCCACACTGAAAAGAAAACTTTAAGTCTAACAACCGAAAACAAAAGTAAATGAAACGTTTCTTGAAATACGTTGCCTTGGTGAAAAACTTTCATGTAAAGGAAGAAAAAAATGATTCAGTGAAAGAATGAAAAAGAAAAAATTGAAGCCAGAGAGGCTAAATAAAATATTCTCTTAATTAGTTAACTTCTTCAGCGGAGAAGTTATTCAAGCTGTCCTTGCCTCTATCATTTTAAAGTTATATGTAACTACAAAACATTAGCCCCAAGCAAGTCCACTATATGACCTGGTTCTGCCTTCATAGGAACTGTTCTGCCTTCATCACAATCATGCATGTCCCACTTTCCCAGACAGAAGTTACAGAAAAACGTAGGCAACTTACATGGGAATGGTAAGAAGAAGAAAAAGTGTATTAATTTTATGTAGAGCAATATAAAAATTCAGCACTGTAGAGGATGGAGCATTAAATCAGCAGCTTGGAGAATCAGATTTATGTTCAGGGGATTGAAGGGACACGTTAACAGTCTTGTACTGCTGGTGTTTGGGTTTGTACTGTGTGTGCATGTATTTACTGGAGAGAACATACACAAAGCTGAAGTTACACAAATTATAGGGCTACACATCTTCACAATTACCTGCACTAAAGGGGTAAATGTAAACATGAACTACATGTTCATTCTACAAAAAATAGGAAAACGGTTGAAAGTCTGTCATTTTTAGTGATTCAGAATACAGTGGCATCTATATTCATTTATTTAGTACGCTGTTACATATACACTTTTCTTCATGGTTCTCTGAAATGTTAAGAAATATTTTAGCAAGAGTAATCAGTTAATGTGCCGCATTTCTTCCATTATTTTTATTACTAAAATATTTGAAGTAGATTTATTGCAGATCATTGCAAATACTTTGTTTGAAAATACAAAGTTAACACATGGTGAGAAAAAAAACCTATCAAAAACAAAGAGAGAGCAACGGAGCTACATCAAGATATTCTATAATCACATCTAAGCAAATTACTCAATTACTAAAGTAAATTACTGTAATTTAGAATTACTTCACACAAGTCATGTTGAAGAAAAATTCATGTTTTCCCAGAGATTTAGAGCCAACTATAACGTATCCAGAGCAAAAACAACTGACAAAATACATTTTATTACACAGTGACAGAGTTTATCTCTTTTGTCTCACCTCATCTTCACTTCCTTTTATTATTACTCTGTCCATTTCTCTTTTTCTCAATTCCAGACTCCTTGAATTAAATGTGGTTCTATAAATCAAAACTCCAGACGAGTAGTTTTGATGGGAATGAAAAAACAAGGCAAAGACTATGAGATAAGAAAAAAAAGGCAGGTAGCACAATGACAAAATTTTTACTTTAAACTTTTTGTTAAGGACCATCCAGAGATAAGATGCAACAGATATAAGGAAAAGTCTTATACAATTAGCAGATGGACCGGTGGAGGGAATACCATTTAAATGCAATTACTGGAGGGACTGGTGTAATGCATCCTCCAGCACATCCTGGTCTCCTCCCGACTGGACATGCCTGGAATACCTCCCCAGGGAGGCGTCCAGGAGGCATCCTAACCAGATGCCCG
>JBBBVU010000015.1:23590460-23603015 GCA_037177055.1 Atherinosoma microstoma | reverse complement strand
CCCGACTGGACATGCCTGGAATACCTCCCCAGGGAGGCGTCCAGGAGGCATCCTAACCAGATGCCTGAGCCCCATCATCTGGCTCCTCTCGATGCAGAGGAGCAGTGGCTCTACTCTGAGCCCCTCCCGGATGACCGAGCTTCTCACCCTATCTCTAAGGGAGAGCCTGGCCACCCTGCTGAAGAAACTCATCTCAGCCACTTGTATGTGCAATCTTGTACTTTCAGTCACTACCCACAGCTCGTGACCATATGGAATAATCAGAGTTTCTGTGTTAAAGTGCTCTGTGGTGCCAGGGTTCTACAGATTGTTTGGATATATGATAAAACAATCTTTTGAATAATTTCCTGAGTCATTACTTCACATTTTATCTATGTGTATAGGTGGATGAGGATGAAGTTGTATATGTGTCAAAGCAAATCCTTTTTTTCCAAATCTCCTGCTCAACTATGCATACTTGGTATTTTTGTTTATTTTTGATGTAAAAAAAAGAATCATCACTCTAGAAAATGCACTCAGACATCCGTACCAATATAAGTGAGCTTTGCCCTGTGATCAGTGACCTTCATGATTATCTTGTTAATACTGAGCAACAGTAGCGGACTCTTTTGATTTAATGAAGACAGACTTTGCTCAAAGCATTACAAAAATTAACCCCAAGGCAACAATAACACAAGCACCCATGCTTACAACCACATACTTAAATTCCTTCTTTAAACGTCTTCATGTTCATGCTGTCACTCATAATAAAGAAGAGTTTGCATCACAAAAAAAAAGCTCCTTTCTGTAGTATTGATAGGAAAAGCAGACAGTGGGATGAGGGAATTTCCTGCCTGCACTTTTCATGTCAGCTCACATATTGAAACCGGCAGCTGGTAAAAGCTACCAGCTTCTCCTCAATTTCACACATATCAAGCACAGTTTAATCCAACTTAATACCGTATATGCACAGATTAAATATAACTTACTGGCAAACCAAGAATACCGCTTTTAGTTTAGAGTGTCAGATAGGCCTTAGGGGGTGTATGCGTGTTGTATGCAAGTTGTCTATATGTATTTTTTGCTATCAGGTTGTCCTGCATTATGTGTTTAAGGAGATATCAAATGACAGTTATCACATAATTTGTGCTTGAAACACACATTTGGGTGTCTGAAGTGACTATTAACACCAAAACACAACCCTGTCTCTGTGTGGTTCCAGCTAGGTCTGTCATTCAGTGAGTTGTAAAGACTTGTCGTACACTATTTTGTCTCAGGCTTAGCTTAGACTACAATTATCAGCAGTTATTAACTTGAGAAAGAAGTTAACTAATAATGCTCCTCTGGTACTTCGATTAATATTTCATAATATCATGAATACTGAATGAAAATTTAACTTTTCTATTTTACTTAAAATGTGAAAATCAGTGTTGATGAATTTCCCCCCAAGGTCCCAACTAGTGAAATCATATTTTTTTATTCCTTTAACTTTTCCCAGTTAGAGGTTGTATAGTTCCCATTTGTTATTAGATGCTGGGTCAGTAGGAACATAAAAGTGCAAAATCTGATCCCGGCATTAGAAGAAAAAACTTGTAAACAATTGCACAACATGCCTCTGTGAACAAGTCGTGGCATGACCAGAATTCGGCAAATTTTCTCACTTTGGCGCTAAATTAGCATCTGTCTTGCATCCTGTCTCTTCTCTGAGCTCTCTCCAACCAGTAAAAGTCAGTCCTACGCTGGCTCTTGTCTTTCCTCCTGTTCTACCACATTCTCTCTTTTTTTCCATCACTGTCTCCGATAATGTCCTCTTGAGTTTTTTTGATAAACCAGCCATGGTGTGCATCCAAAATGGCCAGTGTGTTGATATTCAGTTGCTGGCATGTGACACGAGGTTACCATGTGATCTTCTGCTGTAGCACAAAACAGTGGAGTGAGGTTTCTCAGCCTCTCAGGAAATGATGGCCCCAGGAATGTGAATAATGAATTCCAGTGTGTCATCAAAATGACTTTTTTAGATAATTTAGCATATTTTTAAGGTTATTAACTTCTGCTGCTCGACTGTTAACCTCTAAAAACTCAAACAAAACCAAAAGGAATGAACCAAAGGTGTAGCCCAGGGTTATTTGAACTTATATGTGGCAGAGGGATTGTAATGCAATTCTTGACTGGATATTGTGTTACTTCAGCCTGTTATTGGCAAACTGAAATGGGAAATAAATAATCAAGGGGAAAAAATACCATTCCAGTCATTTTTAATCAGTTAGTTGTGTGTTGATGTAAGTTTGTATTTGTGTGTGTGCTAGTGTGAGCTCTCAGGCTGAGTAACGTATCCTCTGTAAGGCAGCAATAAGGTAATTCAAAGGAGTGCAATCTTTGTCCAAACTTACATTTCCATAATAACAAAACTGTACTAATGATCTAATTTAAGGCACACCTCATAGAAGAAAAGGATACAGCTGAGTGGTTCAGTCCACCTCCTTAAACTAGCTGCTATGAATACATGTGAAGGCTGAAAAGTTGTTGTACTCTATCTCTGTTATAGTTTGACCAAAGCAAATCAAAGACGTTTAATTAAGGCCTTGGGAAATTGTGTCAACACTGCTGTGTGGTTTAAAAAGAATAGTAATCGATTTGAGAAGTGATGCAAATGCTGTAACAAAAGCATTTTCTTTCCTAACAAAGCACAAGAGACTATTGCAGAGGGATAATAAGTTTTGACGAGGAAGGGGGAACATGTAAAAATATAAAGAAAAAATCTGGGGTGTGGTGAGCAATAGGGTAAAGTGAGTGAGAGGAGAAGGCAGAGGATGCAGAGGTGGGGAGATAACTAGAGGGTAGGATGCAAATGGGGAATTTTAACATTCCTCTGGGTGTCATCAGTTTTGCCTAATCAGATGATATATTGCTGAGAAAACACTTGTATGATATTCTGTATAACACAGTGTATATGTGCATTTGAGCATCAGTATAAATTTTTTATGAGCTACCCACAACACAGCAGCGGTATATTTTCAGTTTCCTGTGCTGTGAGGTGTCTGAGTTCAATTATTATCAAGAGGATTTCCTATTGTGAGACAAAGTGAGTCACAGTTGTTCTGTTTGTGCTTGGCCAGTGGATAGAACAAGACAGTCTGGATGACCCTTTGAACACAGTCCTCTCACTGTCTGGATAATCTGTCTGAAACATCCTTCCCAATCCTGACCCCAGATGCAACGCCATCTGAATAAGAAACAGAGGAAAAGGCAGACATGGCTCCAGCTAGTGGGAGAGACAAAAGACCTTTAACTTGCACTGATCTCACTTTGTCCCTAAACAGTTTAATATCTTTCTTGCTGCTCTCCCCCCAATGTCTCATATAAGCACAAGTAAGTTTCATGACGGGAGCAAAGAAGATAAGGGTGCAATGCCAAAGATCTTTCCATCCTCTCCTCACCTTCTGTTAAACAAGCCCACTTAGACAACAGCAGGCACACACACAAATGTACACAAGCTTAAATATCACATTTACACCCACACACATGCATGTATGTATGAATGCCCAGACATGCCACACATACCACTCTTTGTTCTTCTAAGGCTGTACCCTTTCATGTCAGAATACTTGGCCTTATATGTTGGGAGTCAGACCCCTGCCGAGGCTGGCTTGGACTAAACTAATCTGAGTCCAGAGCTGGGGGGAGGGATAAAGAATCCCTGATGACAGATGAGAGATGAATTCTGATATCCATTTGTAGAGAAGGAAAGACTCTGTAGGTGGTAAAACCTGGGGTTAATGAGCTGGAGCAGAGAGAGGAATGAAGGAAGGAAGGAAGAAAGGAAGGAAGGAAGGATGGAGTTGGGGGGAGGTGGAACAGATCCTGCACCAGACAGATTCAATGAACACACAAGGGAATGACCCTTTAATTCTAAGCCAACATTTAGCATGGTACACACACACTATCACCAAGGGGCAGCTACAGTATGTGGGAGCCATGATTGATATTCTGCATCTGTCTGCAAAATTTCTGATAAGAAAACAGCGCACAGAGAAGGACAAAAAGAACACGAGAAACCAAGCAAATTAATACAGAAAACCAACATCAAAGCATGGGGGTTTAAAAAAACCATCATCATTAAAAGTCAACAACAAAGAAAAAAAAAAACAATTTGTAGCCAACAACATACATTTGACTCAAAATTACATTTAAAAAAAACTGTCCTATAAACCCACGTCCACTCAGCTCAGGGGTTGGAGGGCATGAAATGGTTGAAAGATGACCCAATTAATAATGACACCCGCACGCACATCGGATACAGCCACACACATGCACACAAGTGTATGTTTAGCAGGCATGTAAGTGTTCAGAGCAGACCCTATTAATTCAGCTCATTTAGCCCCAGTCCAGCCATTAAATATAAGCCTGCCCCAAAGCTCTCAGTGCAACACCATGGCTCAACCCCCACAGCTTTGTCTATGTTTTGGTCTCTCTCCTTTACTCTCTTTCTCTCTCTCTTCTTGCACATACACAATTTGTTTCTGCATTTGTCATCGCCACACCATTGTTTGGTTTTTTTTCCCCTTGTGCTTTTATAAGCAAGTAATATTCCGGTAAAGGGTCACAAAACCAGGGCATACAGGGTATCGGTTTAAAGGCTGGCTCTGACAGGGAATCAGTCTGAGTGTGCTCCAGGGCTTTAAAAAAATGACAGACTCTAATATCATCAAATAGTGTTTAACACCCCAGCCGTAATACCGGGGCATGCAGCCAAAATCTTAGCTTACACTACTCACTCAAGAAAATATGTGTGGGGAGTACACCGTTAAGATTTCCAAACCACTGCTCATCATTGTTAGTCAAAATGTGTATTTCTTCAAACGTGTTGCTCAGGAAATGAAAGATTTAAAGAGATTGGAAGGCTTGGGGCCCGTGGAGGGCAGCAGCGGACAAAAATTCGGATTAGAGTAATGTTCATCCTCCATTTAGGCTGTTTCATTAACACACCTCTGAGGTGTTTTTAAGAGCTGTTGGAAATAAGCCGATTTCCCTGCTCAGGAGGCCTCACTCACCGCACAATAACTGGACTTAGTGTGTCACACAAGAACACCCACACACACACACACACTCACACAATTTACTCTCACTGTCAATCATGGTACAGTCAGGAGAAAAATCTAAATTTAGAGCCGTCGGCTAAATGAAAAAAAAGAAACGTCGCAATGGCTTCAGTCTGATTTTGATGCAGAACAGCTGATGTCAATTCAATTAGTGTGAAAGCACACAAGAGCATGTCAGTCTCATCTATGGCCTTTCGTCTATCTATAGGCGGGTGAACAGGGAGTGAATGGATTAATATGCTGAGGCTTGATAGTGAAAGACGGCCGAGCAATGAAACTCTGATAGTCATGGAGATAAACTAATAACTAAGATAAGAAACATACATGCAGTAAGTCATAAGCTTGTTCAGTTCAAAGACAGCCACTGACAAGCTGCAGTTAGGGCATCACACACATCTGCCCCACCCAATCAACTATATTAGACGGGGGAACAAGTGACTGGAGGACAGTCTGATGTCCTCATTTTTTCATTAAGCTTCAGTTAAACTGGTAGGCAAAAATGAAATCTTTTCTGGTAGACAGTTAGCCCTGAGGAAAGAGAGAAGAGAAGGAAAAGGCAATGAAGAGACCACAGGAAGTGTGTGGGTGCAAGAAACATCACGGACTACAGGGAAAGCAGAATACAGCCAGCAAGACCAGAGGCAAAGGACACTGTGAGGTACTTATGATAAAGTGCCTCAGCAGGACTCAGCTGTATAATGGCAGAAAAGCTAAAGTTGTTTCCAATCTGAACTGCAACTGCAGGTTTGACCTGAAGTCTGCCAGTGGGAGGACAAATCAGGGGGCGGCAGTTTAAAGGAGCTCTGCAAATATACAACATGAGAGCTACCAAACAGAAAATATGAGTGCACAGATCAGGCTGCAGCAGCATCAGGACACCTCTGAATATGTATTCATCAGTGATAAATAAACTCCCACATTCTGTGTGATAAAGTTGGATGAAACTGAAGTGCAGCACATGGCCTGCGGGTTTCAGCACCATGGACAGCTCCTGTCTCAGATTGATCACAGCGTTTTCTATGAAGTTCAAGTGATTTAAAGCCCTTTTCACATACTGGTTTGCATAATAGGTGGAAAAAACAACAAAAAGATCAACAAGGAAAAATGTCAGAGGCAACCCATCACTGTTATTCCTCGTAATTAACACATTATTCATATATTTTACTATGTTCTTAGTTGTTTTTTATTGATATTGACGAGGGAGGAGAATGTTGTTTGTTCTTTTAAGGTGTAATGCTCCAATTTTGTTGTATGGTGACTTGCAATGACAATAAAGGCAAGGCAAGTTTATTTATATAGCACATTTCATGTACAAGACATTTCAAAGTGCTTTACATAAAATATTGAAAACATTACAGCGAAGTGCAGAGGTCATTTAAAATCAAAAGCAAGAGAAAAGAAAGAACATTAGATTAAAAACATGATCAAGTTTAAAATTCAAGTTTAAAAGAAACGGTGCAGATTTGGACTTTAAGATAAAAACTATGTAAATGCAGCAGAGAACAGGTCCGTCTTTAACCTGGATGTAAATAAACTGAGTGTTTCAGCTGATTTGAGGCTTTCTGGGAGTTTTTCCAGACATGAGGGGCATAGCAGCTCAATACAGTTCTACATGTCTGCTTCTGACTCTGGGAACTGATAAAAGACCGGATCCAGATGACCTGAGGGGTCTGGTTCATACTGGGTCAAGAGGTCATGATGTATTTTGGTCCTAAACCATTCAGAGGTTTATAGACCAGCAACAGAACTTTAAAGTCTATCCTCTGACGAACAGACAGCCAGTGTAAAGACCTCAGGACTGGACTGGTGTGGTCTACCTTCTTGGTCTTAGTGAGGACTCGAGCAGCAGAGTTCTGAATAAGCTGCAGTTGTCTGATTTATTTTTTTATTTTTTGGTAGACCTGATATTATTCTTAAGGTGATAGTAGGCGGACTTTGTGATTCCTTTAATATGTCTTTCAAAATTTAGCTCTGAGTCCATCACTACACCCAGATTTCTAGCCTGGTTGGTGGTTTTAAGGTGTATAGAATGAAGCTCAGTGGTGACCTTTAATCATTTAATAAAGCATTCATTCATTCATTCATTCATTCATTCATTCATTCATTCATTCATTCATTCATTCATTCATTCACAAACAGCGACAGCTCACTCTGGTGTTGATGTGTCCTTACACGTTTTAAGCCGGGATGGTAGAATCAGCTGAGCACTGTTTGTCATTACTCAGCTGATGACAAACATTTGTTAGAGTGGTGATTGCTAGCTTAATATGAGTAAGCATGCATGAGATGGCCTGTTTTGCTTCTGTATCAGTGGCAGATCAACTTCAACCCCAGTTCCATCCCTCTATATGACACAATGCACAATAAAGGCAAGTCATTCCCGGCTTTTAAAAGCTCAGGTATAACTCACACACATTCTGACAGACAAGACTAGCAGATAGGAAGTAAAAGGTGAGCAATTAGCGCAAACATGGCTGGTGTGTAACAACTTGTTCATTTGTGTGTGACAAAGTATAAGAATGTGTGTATATGACGGTTAGATAAAGATGTCTACAGGCTCAAACCAAGAAGTGATAATAGGAACCGCTTTAAACACACATTCACAGACAAACCTATGGCATGTGCTCATGACTGGAGGACACACTGTGTAGATCCCCATAAGAGAAGCTGCATCTTACCTTTGAAAACAAAACTCCAAGTAGGTTTAAGGAGGGGAAATGGGACAAAGACCTATATTAGGAGGAAATGGGGGAAACCAGAGAGTAAAGGCTAAATACTAATGCTGAGGTAAGTTTTTTAATACAACTCTTTTCGTTTTTCAGAAACGTACTAAGAACAGTCCAGTTTTTCCTCTACTGATCATCCAAAACTTCACAATATGACTACTTAAGGTCTCAGTTTCACCCCCTAAAAGTCCAGGGCATGAATTCTTACTTGTGATGAGGATTTTAAGACTTTGATAATGTCTGCTTAGGAAGGCTTATAACTTGATCTCAGCAGAGTGATGTGTCAGCCTATTATCAGATGTCTCTCAGTGTAAAGCCTCAGGCAGGCCTTCATTATGTCTAAAGGTGAATCCACATTCATTAGTCATGGGAACTCTATCAGGTAAGATACAAATAGAAGAATCTGGTCTTTTAATCGCTTCTCTAAAGTTCAATTTATGCCTTTATACTGCAAAATGTTAGCTTCTTTTTTACCATTGGTCTTTGTGTATGTATTTTTTCCGGCTTTATCTTGGTGCATTGTCATTGTATTATACACACTGTGAAAGTTTACTCTTAATTACAGTATTTCTCAGTGACTAAAACAGTTTCCATTGTGTAGCATTTTGGTGAAACAGGGTAGCCTTCCACAATGAAAATGTCCTTATTCAGTCTCAGACAACAATTCAAACTTTACAAACACATAGAACTTAACGAGTCCAGCAGAGAAGAATGAGAGAGAGCTATCAGAAAAACACACAGAGCAATGGCAGCTCACCATCAACGCTTACAAAAATACCAAAGGAGCACAGTAGCTGATAATGCAAACCCTCACTGGGGTCTTTAGTAATCAAACATAATTATCCTTGTCACAGCGTTCTCAAACACACTGATAATCACCTCTCCATGCAAACCCACACATGCACGCACGCACACACACACACTTATTGACACACTTATCATAGGAGCCTACATGGGGATCTTTCTATTGATTCTGTTACTCTCCTTTATTAAAATTCACGCCTCAGAGAGCTGGTTGATTTTTTAGAGTAAATGTTCCTGCAATACTCTGCCCTCTACTGTTCCAGCTGCCCTTTTTCTGCCCCTAATTTCTTCTCATATCTTCACTTCCTCCTCATCTCCCCCCCCCAGGCCTCCTCTTTTCTTCATATCCCATCTTAATACATTCTCTACTTTTTTTTATTTTTATTTGTCCAGCTCTTCAACTCTCACCATCATCCTCCTGTTTCTTCTTCCCACCCCCACCCCACCCTTTTCTATCAACTCCCATTTTCATGCACGTTTTCCTTTTCCGTCTCACATACATTTAACATCTCAACCGGTCTGCGAGTCACCCAGTCAGTCACTTGTGAGTGGAACAGTAAAGTACCTGCTCAAATGTCATCAGAATCAACCCTGAATCTCAATCATTTCAAACAGGATGAAAGCAGTGGGGTTGTAGAGGAGGGGGGAGGAGGGGGTAGGAGGTTGGAGCTTTGAGATAAAGCTGACAGCACACTTCATTGGAGGGGGAGGGGTTGGTGAATTAGATTACATTTTCTCCATGTCATTTCATTTTCTCCCCCCTACTCCTCATCTCCCCACAAAGCTACTGTAGATATTAACTAAAAAGCGCCTGAGTGTCTCGCCTGGAGCGTGGCCCGGTCCAGGTGACACTTTGACGGAGTGGCCTTGGGCTTGTTGTGCTAAGATTTGCTGTTGCTCTCTGACTACAAAGATGGGATCTATAATTGTGGTGAGCTAGCCAGTTAGCTCACGCATGAGCCTGTCAGGAAGCACGAAAGACACTTCTGAAGACGAGTGTCTGCTCAAAGAGCCATTGTCTGGTATTATAGCTGGAGGTGACAGGGCTATTAAAATGCACAGTCTGAGCACTCGTGTGTGTGTGTGTGTGTGTGTGTGTCTCACAGTGATGGGTGGAGAGAGGTGTCTTTGGTATAATCCACTCTGTGACACAAACCTGAGAGTTTTCTCTACCTCCTCCCTCCCCTCTAGCTCCCGTCTGCCTCTCTCTTTCATCCGACCCTCCCTCTTTCTGTCTCCTCAGAATAAATCTTTAATGGAGGTTTTATTGTCCCTGATCAGCATTCAGCTCTGTGCATGATTATGCAGACTCATCTCGAAACACACAGAGACGTCTCACCTGTCCCTCCCTCTGACTTAATTGTCCCAATTCTGCACTTTTACTCAGTACATCTCTCTCATCCACTCTTGTCTTCTCTTTATCATATTCAAAAATCAATTTAACTTTTCTTCAAAGAAACCCATGTTTACTTCTCTTTCCTCATTATTCCTTTTATACTGATTGTAAAGCTGAAACAGCACTGTACACAAGGCTTTTACCTCCTTCCCAGTGAGAGTGCGTAAAGGAGCAAAAAAAAAAAAAAAGGTCTATGCTGTGAATGTAAATCCTGATTGGGGGCTTTACTCGGTGGACCAGGAGAGGGATGTTTGTATAAGTGACAGCAAAACCAATGACGTGTTCTGGAAGGATGATTGATGTGCATCCAACTGAAGTGTGTGTGCACAAACGCATGTGCCTGAAAGTGTGAAAACGACTGGCTCAAAGGTAGCTGCCCTGTTCACAGTGGGATAGAAGGAGAATTACGGTATCAGTGTCCTGCAGTTTGCACACACCAGACATACATGCAGCCAGCTAAAAGTAAAGTGATTGGATGTATATCAAAGCATCACAATGACCAAATGTCTCTCTGTGTATGTGCTTTTGAAAAAGAAAATCATGTTTTGTGGCTTTGTATGCACCTGTACACAGTTTGCCGTTTTACACCAAGAGTAATGTTTTCATAAGGGTTATTTCTTGCTCAAGTACACCAGTAAAAAAAGTGTTGATCCTCAGTGCTCAGGGGGCTACAACTGGTCACTACAATAACTAAAACATTATGAAGGGATGGCATCATGTTGTCTACTGCACGTTGTGTGGAGCGCATTTTCCCATGATTAAGATTCTCTGAAATAATTCCTTATACTGGGACCACACTGCTGCACAAACAATGAGCTGTTTTGCAGACAGTTCAAATGAATGTATTGCCCATGAGTGGTTGCTGTGACTTTCAGAGTCTATGTTAGACATTACAGACAGTAAGAAAGATTTTGCACCTTTAAATGCAAAGGTCTCTACATGTGTCTGTGTAAAAGATATCTGAAGGTAGAACAAAATACAAGAGACCAGCCTTTAAAATTAAAGACTTAGTCAACATAGTATCCTCAGCAGTGTAGGAAAACCCAACTGAATGTGTTACAGAGGAAATCATAAAATATATAAATGTTTCACAGATGTGGCCTGAGGTTCACCGATGGAGGAAGGAGAGAAGTGACCTTGCTGCAGGGAAAACCTCTCCAAAAAGGCTTTATGTGGGGTTCTCTGTCCAGCACATGTCAATATCCTGAGGCTACAAGCACAGCCGTAATTTCCACACATACAGGCTCATACACAGACACACAAATACAGAGGGGCACAAAAAACCCAGAGGGCAACGTCACTCTCAAAATTTCATCACAATGAACCCTTTTTACTTGTCTTCTCCTTCCACACCTCTTCACTGACTACATAACAGCAGGATGATTTATTGCTCCAATGCATCACAGCCAATAAAAGTAATTTCAAATTCAAAGTGTTTAGTTTAATCTGCATCACCTCAGGTATAACTCTTGTTGACAGTTGAACCCCAGTAAAGAAATAGTCAAAATACATTTTGCACAACCTGAACAGAACTGTCTCATAATAGAAGAGAGCAGAGAGTAAAACAACGTAAACATTCGGCACGTTAAACTGTATCACTTACTCGTTGGTCAGTTACGCACAAGAGGCACACAAGTCTTAGTCCACTGCAGCATGTAATACCGTCGGCAGCAGGAAAGTTCTCACTGGCGCATGCGCACAGGAGCGGCCTTTCTAACAGTAGCACTCTGACATCAGCCAGACTGTAGAGCTGATTTACGAGTTAAAACCTGCATTGTGGAACTTTCTACTCCCTGGTTTACCAGTTGGAGTATTACTCAGTGATCATGCCTTCTAATTTTAGTCATGTGCTTTACGCAGGGGTGTCTAAAGTTGGTCCTCGAGGGCCGCTGTCCTGCAGGTTTTGGATGTTTCCTGCTGCAGCACACCTGAATCAGATTAATGGGTCAACATGCTTGGGTAGCTCTTGACAACGAGGTGTTGAGGAGAGTAATTTATTTGAATCAGGTGTGTTGAAGCAGGGAACATCTAAAACCTGTAGGACTTTGGCCCTGGAGGACCAGACCTGGACACCCCTGTGCTATAAGGTTCTGTGCAATAGCCCTACCTCGGTGATCATGTTTCATTTTCTTCTATTAAAGAGTGATTATTAAACATTGTCACACTCTCACACATAAACCTAATTTTAAAAAAGGGAAATAAAACAGATTTATATGCAACATTTGACCCCAGACTATGTAAAGTAAATTGGTAGAAAGAAAAGCTTATATCTTCCATCTCAGCCTTTTGCTTCTGATCTAATGACACAGCTTATTAACCCCTAGGTGCCTGGTGTCACAAATTTGTGACA
Source organism: Atherinosoma microstoma (assembly GCA_037177055.1). Taxonomy (NCBI): domain Eukaryota; kingdom Metazoa; phylum Chordata; class Actinopteri; order Atheriniformes; family Atherinidae; genus Atherinosoma; species Atherinosoma microstoma. Next base: position 23,590,661 of record JBBBVU010000015.1, on the reverse strand, counting down.
AACCACTTCTGACCAGTTTTTTATTTTTATTTTTTAATCAAACTAATTTCTTGTATTTGTTTGCTTGTATTCAATCTTTTTTATGTATTTATTTCTATATGATTTATAAATTATTCTAATAGTTATATTAACCCTTTGATTCATGAATTATTAAGAAATAGTGCCACATGTTTTTTTTACACACAATAATACTTCCACAGT
>JBBBVU010000015.1:23555589-23572785 GCA_037177055.1 Atherinosoma microstoma | reverse complement strand
ATAGATAGATAGATAGATAGATAGATAGATAGATAGATAGATAGATAGATAGATAGATAGATAGATAGATAGATTAAGATAAGAAGGATAGATATGATAGATAGATACTTTATTGATCCCGAAGGAAATTTTTATTCTAATCAAACAAAATGAGAAAATGTGTTATTTGTGATCATTTAGCATGCTAATTTCAATGTTTTCTAATTTATAGAAATTATGTTTTACCGTAAAAAAGCTATATTTGCACCCAGGGGTTGAACTGGTCCAGGTTTTTTGGCATTATTTTGTGCAACACCAACAATGCTAATATAGACATTATATTAACCAAGCAGCTCAAATGAAGGTAAATAAGACATTAGAAATGTGAGCGTAAAGATGGAACAAAATATTAAAGCACAGCATGGCAAACATGCTGAACTTTTTAGCTAACATTAGTTTTTCAACCAAAAGCTTTGAAATTATAGCCACACTACTGCCAGATTTGATCACTTTGGCCGCCCTAATGAAGATGAATTTGGTATCTGTCTTGCATCGTGTCTCTTTTCTGGGTTCTCTCCAGCCAGCAAAGGTCGGTCCCATATTGACTCGACTCATATACTGTATATTTTAACTCAGACATTTTCTCTGTCTTTTCCTTACTTCCTTCAAGAACATCCTCTTGGGTTTCTTTGCTCATTCAGTCATGGTGCGAATGCAAAACAGGCAGTGTACTGACATCCAGTTGCTGGCATGTGACACAGAGCCATAAAGCTAAACACAGCTGTCCCATGATGTTCTGGGCCACAGCACAACGTTTTGAAGTGTGGTTTCTCATCTCCAGGACGCTGCAGGGTAGCGACAACCACAGGAATGCATAATGAATGTAAGTGTGTCATTAAAACAAGTCTGAGTTTTTAAGGTCAGAAACTTCAGTAATATTGCTTTAAAACCATGCTGATAAATTTTTTGTTACTCAGATTTTTTAAATGGTACAAAACATTGTTAGTTTATTCTTTATTCTAAAAGATATTTAACTAGATGTACAACTGAGAAACCTGGTGGTAAAATTAAGGTCCTGTCTTGTGTTTTTCCATGTTTCCTGGCTCATCTGCATGTTAAAAAAATCTATTATTACTTTAAATATCAGCCAAAATTAAAAAAAAAAAAAAAAAAAAAGAGGGATACATGTGTTTTTATTTCCTTCTGCATAAAACAGACTTTTTTCAGCAACCTTTAGACTACCATGTCATACTTTTTGGATTCCCTTGTGTGGTCACATTCTCCTGGTGCTCACCAGCTAAAATGAGCATGTTATCTACACCTAAAAGTGAAAAGTTTTGCACCACAAGGAACAAGTCATCAACTTATCAAAGCATGGTTTTTTGGTTGCAAGAACAAGTTGATTCTTTTTTTTACTTCTGTAAAGACCTTGTAATCATTGATCCGTGAATGCAGTCTGTTCTTTCTGGCCAAAGTCACAAACTTGCTTGGATTTGTTTTCAAACTTCATGGACAACTGTTTTATGAAGTCCCCATATGATGCTGACTTTGTGGGGAAACTGTAGCTAAATGTTGAGGCTGTTCCAACACTAAAGATACATGAGTCTGAGCCTCAAAAAGTGAGTGAAACTGCTTCACATGTGTGCTCTGCGAGCAATGGGTACTGTGCAAATATCATGACTACAATGAGTGAAAAGTAAGCTATGAGGGCTCATAGTAATTTGTCTTAATATATTTGTTTGCTGGGCAACTAAAAGTCAGAAACAGGGACTTAATCACACAAGCAAAGATAGTTTGGATTCACCACTCGTCACCACAAACTTCACAACTGTGTCGTGGCCTAATTTCATATTGTTGGCCCATAAAATGACACTTACAGTCTGGAAAGAGGGGAACATGAAAGGGCTATAAATGGAACAGCAGAATTTCAGGTGTTTGATTTACATCACATTAAGTTACCGCAAATAGTGTTGCAGATCAGTTTAGGTCACTGATCAATATTACTATCGTTTATATTTTGCAGGTAGGGCAGGGCAGGTTGGTTCTCATTTAGGGTCAAATGGGTGCGGATATTAAAAAACCTTGACCCGAGTATCACTTATGACTGACGCAGGTGATGCAAACTAGCTTGATCATTTCCTTGCTATAATGTTAATAATGCCGGTGGATATTTTAATTCTGTACGATGTGAATTAATTTCCTTTTAATGTAATGATCAATTACTTAATATTAATATTTTCTCCTATATTAACCTAACTGACTTTCCTTTATTTCACGCTGATATACAGGAGAGTTAACGCTCTTCCTTTCAATAGATAAACATTTTTGTCATTTTGTCGCATTTACAGTCCTGTTTCTTCAAAGATACAGTCAGCAGCAAAATTATCTAACCCCTATTGCATAAGGAATCCCGTGCAGAGTGTAGTTGAAAAGTTTTGCTGGTGACTATATCATGTCTTCTTTTCATGTGTAGGGCTTTGCATGTAATATTTCTCAAGTGAGTGTTGAAGTCTTTAGGCTTCTGCTTTGGCATGTACCACCGACCAAAGAGTTTTTCTGGACTCCAAGCCAATATCAAATCAAGCATCAGTGGGAAGGGTCTCACATGTGTTGTCTCTTGTTTCTTTGTTTTTCCAGCACAAAGGGGGGCCACACAATATCGGCCAGATAGCTTGAAAGTTATACCAAGTCAGTGCAAGCTCATTCAAAGACAGCATTTGCATAGAGATGACAGAAAAAACACTGCATTGGTACAGGCTGAAACAATTAGTTAATCAGCTGCTTATGCAATCAGCAGAAAACTTAAAACCATCTGAATAATTAATGTGAAGTCAGTAGTTGCAGCCTCACAGCTGAACTTTTAACCTTTGAGTTTTAATAATCGAACAACCAGAAAATACTTCATAAGAATAATCATTTTAAATAAAAAAAAGTTTAATAGATATGTTTTTACACATCTGAAATGTTTTAGTTCCACAATTCATGGTTGCAAAATGTGAGATGAAAATGTATCCCTAAGCTGCTGTTTTTGGGATGGCAATTTCCAAGTGAAATTACAAGAATTGCAACCTATGAATAATAAAATCTGTAAGGCCTAAAAGCATCACCAAGTGGTTTATTGGCAGCTTCAAGAGTATTCCCAGTTGGCCACCTCACAGTTCCTGAAGTGGCCAAACAACTAAAAGAAGTAGCTACTTTAATTATAACACTAACTTAATCTGCTCAAGATGTATAAATTTTACTTTATACTCTTATGACTGAACACTATTAAGATTACATTACATCAGATGGATGCAACCACCTGAAACAAGACCCTCCTAAAAAAAATTGTCAAAGGCAATTGAGATCATTTTAATTCACATTTATTATCTAGTGATTAACTGGAGAAAATATAAAGTACAAAGATGTAAGGAGGGGCGGAAAAATATACGGAGACTTCAGCCACCTTTCTAGGAAATAAGGGAAACTACATAAGGAAAGTGGCAGATCATTAAAATGTTTTGTGCGGTGGTTCAGTGTATAATGCATGTTCTGTCATGACACTGGGTTTAAAAAGGCATTAGTTCAATATTAGGTCTAAAAGAAACAATGGAGGGACATGGACCCCAAAACGATCCTTAAGATTGGACTGAAAATATGAAGGGTTTTTTTCATGCTAGAAGCAATGATGCAAGAAGTTCTGCAGTTGATAGCAAGTACAATAGTCTGGAAAACACTTTCATTGCAAATCCAGAGGTGGCAAGTAATCAACAACCTCTTTAGTTTTTAATTTGTATAAAACAAAACAAAATTAATCCTCATAGGATAGTATACTTGTGTGTGTGTGTGTGTGTGAAGATGTATTTTATTATGTAAAAATGAATGTTATTAAAAGACTTTTATTATGTGATGCTATGCCTATATAAATATGATTTGATTTGGAGGATGCAGGAACTCAAAGGGCAGCAGATACGGAATTATAGTGCTTATTTCCAAATTTCTTTTTAACCCCTTAACGCCTGAATTTGCTTACAATTATAGAAAACCAAAAATATATACAGGAGAACATTTTGGAGAAAATAACAAAAAAGAAAAGGCTGGAATAAAATGAACTACAATTAAATGTACAATTAAAACAATCAATAAATGAAGATAAATAACAATAGATAATATAAAGATAAATTCATAAATAAGAGTTAATAAAAGCAAATGAATAAATAAAATAAACAAGTGTGGTTTGTTGTAAATTGTGACACCATGCATCAAGGGGTAAAAGTCTATCTGTGTGCCACAAACCCTAATACATGCAATATTCTTAACCATAACCATTTATTTTCAATGTTTAATCCCCATTAAATGTTTTTATGGAGTTTTCGTACTTCTTAACATTTATAATAGAATGTGTTGCTCAGCACATCAAATCCTGGGTCCACCATAACAAGTTTACTAATTGGCTAAATACTGGCAATTGCATCTGTTGCATGGACACATAATTTTAACATAATTTGTGGCTCCAACCTGTAATGTGCTGTTAACGAAATTGTGCTTTTATCTCATTAATGCATAATGACAAAATAAACATTAATTGCTCTGACTGATCCACACTTTAAGGGGGTGCCTCAAGACGATTTTCCAACAAGAAAACATTTTCTCTCGCCTTTTATTTCTTCCTCACCACTTCTTCTTGTAGCCAGTTTGTAACTTTTAGTTAGACCAGACTGTCACGTTTTAAGAGTGGAAGGTGATGAAGATTTTCTTAACAAATAGCTTTCAATTAATTTCTTTCTCACTATTTAATTTGGATTCTTGACATTTCATTCTTTTAAAAGACAAATCTTCCCCAATAATGAAAAAAAAAAGTAGATGTTGCCTCTGCTCAAAGTGGATATTGGCCAGTGTGTTTTTTCCAACACCACTAACACTCCATACTACAGCCATACTCCATCCCCATAATTGATGTTCAGGTTTCTGCTGCATTGCATTTCACTTACAACAGGGCCTTGGATCAGTCTGAGAAAACAGTGACTGTGCACTTTGTTGCTGCACCTTCATTATTTCTCAATTTCTCCCTCGGAAAAAGGCCAAGATTTTCTGATGCAAAGAGGTTCTGGTTTACCTTAACAGTGCCTTTCTAAAAGTGAATGCTGGAGCAAAATGTTCCTTGAACTTAGAAGAGCTCTGACAAGTACACACACATAAAAGCTGAGGCTAGATAATTAATACAGCACTATACTATCATCTGTTTAATTCTTGAAAAGGAAACATTGACAGAAAGCCGTATTTTCAGCATTTTCCTCAGTACGTGCTGTAACAGACAAAAGTTAAACCACTTGCGACTTGCCGATGGACATTACAAAAATCTCACAAGCAATCTGAGCTCAGCCAAGCTGCAAGACAGCATCACACACACAGTCACACACAAACACTTCACAAATACCAGAGCTCATGACATTTATAAGAGGAAATGAAAAATTGCATTGTCCTGTCAAAGGCACGGGCATGCAAGGCAGTGATTGTGTCGAGTCAATATGATTACCTGGGAGTCACTCTCTGGAGGCAAACGCTGCTAACTTATTGTGGCAGTATTATTCCCAAACTAATATCATAGCCTGCCAATCACTTGCAGCCAATTTCTTAACATGCTGAAAAGCGTGGTGTTGCACGCATACTGGATGAGAGACATATGAACACACATAAGTACATTTCAATGGAAATACAGCCACATACAAACACATTTATACCTGGTGAGAAGTAATAAAACCAGATGTTCAAACGCACACTCACTCACTCAACAAAACAGGCACTAAGCCAGCACATATTCAGCCACACGCACTTTTACATCCTCAGAGGGCCCTAGGGCGAGGGGAATCGTCCTCTTCATCAGAAGTAGGGAGGAAGCCCATTGGCCAAATTAGATTGTGCTATTTCCTGACAGAGTTAAGCATCAATCTGCAGCAGTGTGCCGCGATTCACTATGACCTTGGCCTATCACAGCACAGAGTCTGGGAATGCTCAGAGAAGCTCTTAATCAGACCTGGAGGACATGGGGCCTGTGATGACATTAGTCAGCCTTTATCTCTCTACATACATCCCTCTGCTGCCCCATGTCTGTCTCCAAACCCGCCCCATCCTCCTCTCTTGGTTTCTTTTTAGCTCTGGGGTGAGAAGGTGGCACCACAGCTCAAGAGGATCCTTACTTAACCTGACCTTTGAATGTAATCCATGTTCATTGATCCAAATTTACACAGCTTGTCTTCACAATGCTAACCAGATGCACAAAACATGGCGCTTTTGTATCAAATGGGACTCATTTTCATGCTCTCCACTCAACAGGTACATCAACAGGTCAGTTCAAGCATTGATGCATTTGATGATTTCAAGCATGCATCCTCATACCATGCACACATATGATCACCTCCTAAACAAAACACACTCATCCTCATTCCAGAGCCACTGCAGCTCCTATGTGAATGACTAGATTGTACAGAGATGGAGATAAATGAGTCTTATTATAGCCATGATAGCACAAAGGAGGCCTAGTAAGAGGAAAGTGAGGAAGGAAAGCCATCTTCTTTTCTCTCCTTCCATCCCTAATTTACCATGTCTAAAGGATCTTAACGCATAAAGGACACTAAAAGGACATGGTACAGAGAGTGGGCATTTAATAAAAATGTGCATTTATATAGCTTGGACTCCTATATAAATATACACACACGCAGATAAAAGAAATATGTGCATTTATATTGCTCATTCATGAAAACGCACACTCTTCTACAGGCTTCCAACCAAACTCTGTCCATAGATGTGCTCTATAGCAAACACCTACGTAGATAATGGAATTCTCTGTCAGGATCTTTCAGAGAAAAGCTCTAACCTCCATATGGATGACACACTTATCCTTGGCTGAAAACACGCACACACACACACACACACACTCATTTGTGCAAATGCCCTTCTCAACATGCTGCAACCAAATGAAAATTAGAATTAAAGAATCACATTAAGCTATATTTGGTTCATTTGATTATTGAGTTTTGTTAAAAAGCCCATCTCATTGTTAGTAGGCAGTAAAAGGAGAATGTTATTGGATTTTTCTGATGCTCTGCTGCTAGAAAGTTATGAGTGTTGCAGTGCAGAGGCGCAAACATGTACAGTAGTTCTCTGTTATTTTCAAACAGTAATATTACTGCTCATATCTCTATATCAGTGCAAATACTCCCGGTAGACATTGTGTGCTACAGCAATACAGAGGCGAGACTTGAATTCTAACAACCTCAAGACCTGCAAAACCAAGTTAGGGGGGGGGGGAGAGACACATATTTCTGTCGATCCATTTTGCTGGTTCTAGCTGCCACACAAACTAATCATGAATGAACACATAAACACAAGCATTCAGTGAATTTCTTGACTGGCTCAAAGCCAACTTAATGACTTGCAGAATTCATCTTAGACAGTAATTGCTTTCCTCTATTCTTCCCTATTTATCTGCCAAAATCCCCATATTATCTGCCTACCTGCGCATAAACACAGTTTAGAGGATTCTATACACATGTGTCCACATGACACATGTCTAACTTTTAAAAAATAAACAAAACAGGTCAGACAGATATACTCATGAAGTCCCTTTGAACACAAAAAAAAGGTTGTTACCATCCATCTAGAACTTGGATTTGGACCAGGAACCTTCTAGCTGTGAGGCTAAAATGCTAACCACCACACTACCCTGCAACATCCCTCTTGTTACCAGCAGACAGACACCAGGCCTTCTAGCAATCACCATGCACAACTGGTTTCTTTCAGCCTCCAAATATTATCTTGCAACAAAAATCAGTAACTATGACATAAATAAGCCACAAGATTAATGGTGTCTGCCTGAGATTGTGTAGATCCATTTTTGTTTTTGCCACAATGGTTCCAGGACATGAATGCAGGACCTTCTGTGGTTGCATAGTAGTGATTCTATGAATAATATGAGATGAAATAACACTATTAATCTACTTCAGGAAATGATAACAGTTTTATAACAATAATAAGGATTGTGTTTGTTCTGCACAATGTGGAGATCTTTTATAAGTATGGGATTCAGATAGGGAGTTTGGAGGCCAAGTCATGTCTTATACTCTGTCATGGTCTTGTGTTACTCAGATTTTGCTTTGTGAAGGTACATTGTCCTGTTATGAAGGCTGCTGTCATTAGAGAATATGGTCATCATGAAGGGGTGTGGTTGGTTTTTAAAGGTTTAGGAGTGAGGTACCTACCAAAGTAACATGGGTACGAATGGAAGGATGCAAAGTTTCCTGCAGAACATTGCAATTTAATAAAATAATCAAAGTTTTCACTTCTACAGCCAGTGCTGTAATGTTGTAGTTGATTGGTACATAATAAAATCTCACAGAGGAATAAATTAGATTCATAAAAAGATACATACAGAGACACTCCCAGATATCTCTGAGAGCACTCTTCTCTCATCTACAACCTTGAGGCAGCTCCCAGTCCACAGTGATTGATACTGTGAAACAGGCATTTTTCTCACCAGCCAGGTCCAAGCCAATAAGAAAACACACACACAAACAAGTCTGTCATCTATACTGAGCTGTACCTCGCACAACCTACACCTCCCTGCTCCATCCATCTCAAGCATCCTTCATTTATATTTCCTCACTCTCTTCATATCAGCATCTCTATATCTGGCTTCTGTGAGGATGTGTTCATCTACAATAGGTCATATCGCTCTCTTGCTTATCTACTACTCTCACAGCTCTTTTCTCTAACTTTTGGACTCTTAAGTCAACTTGAACACTAGTGCGGGATAGTTGGAAAAAATGGGCATTCCAAAGCATTTCAGCTTAAATCTGTGTCCATAATATATTTTACTACTTCATATAAAACATCCTTCCTACTGTAAAATCCACAGTAAATGATGTGAACACACATTCAAACCCACAGCTGACTCTTTCTGACTTATCCATTTAAGTGCTGACACACACCTGATGGATCCTGCGCGTTCCCGGTCCTCCTCCTCTGCTTTGTCACTACACCACGAAGGTCACTCCCGGCCCACTGTCGCTCTTCCTTCTCCTGTCTTCCTTTCCTCTCCTCTTACAATCTGCCCCTCTTTTTCTCTTTCTGCACTGGTCAGAAAGAGAGAGAATCCTTCCAGGGGCAGGAAATCCTCAATCACATGCAGAGGCACTTAAAGCTTGTACTGGGAGCTGCTGCTGAAACACGTCAGAGCAGCCGGCTGACTGAGCTGTGAAAGTGGCGGCTAGGTTATAGTCTGCACCACAGCAGACACATGCACAGCCAGAGAGCTTAGGGATTCGCTAGCTCAAAGCTCACCGCAGCAGAGCTCAGAGTCAGCAACCTAGCCCCCCTCCTTGCCCAGCGCTGCCTTGCTCTCGTTCTGCCTCTACTCCCTCCTCCTGCTTCATATTTACCACATTTCCCCTAATAGCAAATTCCTCGCTTCCTCTATGTCTTCCTCTTTTAATCTAAAACATACAAGCCCCATCCTCACCTGAGAGATTTATCTTCACTCAGGTTAGGAAATCTTCCTCTTAACATCATACATTCAAGGTGAGAGTGTGTTTGCACCTTGTTAGAGTTTAACTACATGTCTTCCTTCAAAAGACCCACATGTAACAAGCAAACCCCAATCTCTTATTAAATGCTGTTTCAGCATGACTAGTTTTTAATTGGGGTCAATGCAGAAGTTAAAGATAAGGATGAGACCATTTTGCAGGTTTTTATTCTAAATGGTTTTGGTAATGTATTCATTCTCCCTCAACTAAAATAAGAAAAAAAAAAAAAAGAGTGTGCCACAGTTAGTTCAGGTATTTGTTAACCATCCTGCTCTGAAGGCACCAATGTTACAGATGTTACTTCTGCCTCCACCTAATACAATCAAAAGGAGTGCAATTAGGTTTATGTAGCTCTGTTGGCAAATAACATGAGATACACAAACAGAAACATACTGTAAACATACAGTGAAAATGAAAATAAGAAAAAAAAAGGCATGCAACTATAGTTGTGCCTACATACCACCATCCTTTTGGCATTTTTCATATTTTACAGCCTTAAAACCTGAAATTGAAATTGATTTTGAGTGACTTACCATTCATAATATTTTGTTGAGACCCCCATTGCAACAAGTACAATAGCAAGTCTTTTGGGTTATGTTCCCCTACATGCGACACGTGTAAAAACTGGGATTTTTGGCCAAATATAAAAGAAAAACTGCATCTGGATCTGCTGTATTTGAGTCATACTAAAGATTCTGAAGTCGGAACTTGACTTAACTGTAATTCATGCTCTACACTAAATATAACAGTTTTCTGTCCATCTTCTGTGTCCTTTACCTGCATATTTTGATTAATGTTCAAACAGAACATGTCAAACAGAGCAGTGTCACTGGAAACCGTTGGAGCAGTGTTGTGCTGTAAAGCTCACGTGCGACCAGCAAAAGAAACAAAAAGAAGCCAAAATCTATTTAATAGTGGGGCTTCTTTTTACATCTCTTTCTGATAACGTGCATCATCATGGTCTCCTCCTTGATCACCATGGATCATGGAGGAGAGCATGGATGGTAAAGGACAGATGGGAGTATTTTCTTTGTATCATGTTTTTTTTAGAATTCATAATACCATCAATTCTGTCCAGTTTTCCAAGCCCTGTTGTTGAGACTCATTCCCACAGCATGATGCTACCACCACAGTGCTTGACTGCGTGTCGGTGCTCTTAGAAGATGAAAGATTTGGGGAGGGTACAGGACAGTGTTTTCTTTAATTGCCAGAAAAATCAATTTGTGTTTCATCTGACCCGAGTTCCCCTTCAACATGTCAGGGGGGGTTCTCCAAGATGCCTGTTGGTGAGCTTTAAACATGCTTTCTTTATGTTTTTTGTTCTTTATTCTAACCACATAACCATCTTTGCTGGGTGTGTGGCTTAAAGCGGTCCTAAGGGCAGTTCTTTCTTGACAGGTTTGTTTTGTTGCCATATTACGTTATACTATGAAAACTGGAAAAATAGGAAATACGCAAAATGGAAAATACACCAAGGAGGCTAAATACTTCACCAAAGCCTTGTAAGAGAATCAGTACTGTCTGATAAATTCCAATTCACTCAACACCACCTTTACCACTTATTTTTGTGTTATGTATAAATCCACTCCAAACCTAATGCCCTCAGAGACAGGCTTATTCAGCCCTCCCTAACACTCAGATTAGCCAAACACAGATTACATTCACATAAACACCAGCACAGAGAAGAAGAGAGAGATGAACAAGTAAACAGTGGGAAGAGAAGATGGGTAGTGTCTTTGGAGAAAAGAGCAAGTCAAGAAATAGAAGAAACTGCAGTATCTATGTTAGACAGGCTTAGGTCGGAGAGGTGGTGAAAGAGTCGTTAATATAAGTCTTGTTAATTGTGTGGATCACATATGGCCCCCCTGCCCATATGTCTCCAGTTTGTCAACAAATGCTTTAGAAAAAGGCGTTAAACAATGTTTTTAGATAAAGATTATAATAGATTTGCATATTTCTGTCTAGTGCATACAATCATTAAGGCCAAATTCTGACTGAGGTTTTAATAGGATGCTCACATTGTTCATGTTGCATTTCTCTTGTGTTCAGGACTTTTAAAGTTGTAACATGTTTATACTACACAGCTGATCTGTGACAGGAGCTTACACGCTACAAAATGTTTTCTTCAGACCTCTGACTCATCTGACTGATCTATGCTTGATATAGATCAGTTACAGCTGATCTCTGTGGCATGCAGACAGCCTCTCTCAACGACGTACACAACAGAAGCAACTTCTGGTGATTCACTTTTGCACGTCTGTTGAGGAGAAAGTGGTAGCTTCTCTCTTGAATCATTTATAATATCGCATGCAGGAAACATCAATGCAATGTGGGTGCCATCACCAACATTTAACCACATTTCCACATTTTCATCATGAATCAGGCTAGGTGTCGCCAGCCACCTCTTCGAGACTTTTACACACAGTGAGTGATGACTGCCAACTGAACTGCCAACTTGTGTCAGATCTGGAGTATTTTTCGGCAGCCTCCAACATTTGTCCATGATGGTAAAATCCGGTGTAAAATCACATTGTGTATACAAGGCCTAAACGTGTCATGGGAACAAGAGGCATTTCAGGTCATACAAAGTAATGACGCAGGTTTAAGCTGTGATGTCTGATCCCTCAGACAGCACTATCGAGAACTTTCATTCATCAATAGCTGATATAACCACTAAGCAAGGGACTACTTTGGGAAATCTGGGTCAAACATTGCAGTACACAGTTGCGTTCACAAAAACTACTAAAACCACTAAAACTTTATTTTGAGAAAGAATGAAAAAAAAATCCATATATGTACCTTGTCATATGTATCAGTCGGCAACAACTTCTCTGGAACTAAGACATCTGACATGGACCATCACACAGCCAGAAAGTGTGGTTTGCTCATGTATCAGTACCAGCTTGTCAGGTTGGCCTCTTGGGCCTGCCTGGCACTTATAATTGAATGATTGCCCTGACCAAGCCTGGTAGTCTACTATAAATAAGACAGGTAGGGCTGTGATCAGCGACTACCACCAAGCCCTCAGCACATGCTGGCTGATTCTTTATCCTCGTTAAGGTGTGTATTTAAATTCATTGTTTCTTAGGCCTTGTCCACACGTAGTAGGGTATCTCACAAAACGAAGATATTTGTCTACGATTTGGCCTGTCATCCACACACAAACGCAGATTTACGGCATCAAAAATGAATCTTTGACCAAAGTGAAGATTTGCGTATTCTCCGTTTATGTATCTGCATGTGGACATTCATAACCGGGATTTTAAGATTCGAAACGTCAATACCTGCAACAAAAAACACTCTGGCGTCACATGTGCGACCTGTGTTTACACGCAGAAACAGCATGGATGCCTTTGTTGGCATGTTGATAATCCAGATACTTTTTGCTCGCTTTTATTTATTTTGTCCTCCTCATTTTTGTGGACATCAGTGTTTTACTTGTCAAGCGCCGGGATTACCTTTATTGTGAAGCCCTGCAGCAAAGAACAGCTGATACCGGGGACTGTAGATGATTTTGTTTATGCACAGCCATGTCTGAATCAAATACAGCCCCTCAAATGGCAAAAGTGTGGAAGAACTTTCAGTAGTTTTGGTTAATTGTGGGCCACTGCTGGGGAGCAGGCCTACAATCCACACTGTTATTCAAGACAACACCTTTTCCAAGGACATCTATACTTCTTTTTTTTCTAAATAAAACATAAAACCATGCTCTGCACACATTTCAAACATATGGTTGAGCAAAGGGGCCATGGCTACAGAATTGGCGTGACAGCAGTCCGGACCCTTCCCCAGCAGAGATTGTCTGGAATATTTTTAAACAAAAATTGCACCGATGACACCAACCTTAGTCATGATTGCAGGGAAAATAGGACAACATAACTGAGACGCTTCATCTCTCAGTCGGAACATTATAAATGTTTTGGTAGTGTTTTTGTTGGTGCTTTGAGGATGCCGTTTATAATTTTCAGAGTGAAGAAGAGTAGATCAATATAATAATAATAAATTTCACAGAGGATCTTAAAATGTGATAGTTAGGGGTCAACAATGTGGGGATCAAATGCTATGTAGCCTGAAATCATCATTTACTCACAGCCCAAAATGAGGAAAAATGAAATAGACCTTTTTCTAGTATCATCATCCTCTCTCTCACACACACACACACACATTTTCAAACAGAACTGATAGCATACAAACAGCTCTAGCTGGGATAGACTCCAGCCTCCTGCAACCCTGAACAGGATAAAGTGGGTATGAAAAATGAATGAAGACATAAACAAACAACACATTTTTTATTAAATAAGACACATTGTCAGTTGACTCTAATGAGCTTAGATGATTTGGCTGTTTATTTCTGAATAAATGGACAGTTTGTGCAGTTATCAAGAGACTGTTTCGTTAATGTTCTATCTAAGCCATCAAACAGACTTATTTCAGCCCAGACGGTCCAGCTCAGCAGCCCCATTGCTGCAGTCTAATAAGGAGTTTGTCCAAAGGGTTAACACAAATGCAGAAAAGATATTTTAAAAACTCAGTTTATTATTGTTAGATAATTAGCTTAAGCAACCATCCCAAGTTAACTTTAAGTGTCAATAACAGCTGAATATCACCTCTCTTCTGATGCTTCATTGACAACACCAAGCATCTCTATCCGAAACTATTCAGTCTAAGTCACTGTTCAAGTGGGTCGGGGGGAAAATAAAACGTATAAAGCATATATGTAAAAGCTCTACCAGCTTATAGAACAAACAGCTCACAGGATATGACAGAAAGCCTCCTTTCAGTCTTCCCTAAAATTTCATCCAGCCTTCTCACCCCTCCCTTCTCTCTCCATCCCTCAGTCTGACTGTGCTTTCAACGCTCGCTCTCATCTTTCATGTGAACAAGGACATTCAGTGCATCACCACTAAAAAAAAAAGTCATCTCCATCTCCACTCGTGGCGGTTGCTATGGCCACAGCAATAAACCTGACTGAATCTGAACTGAATGAATGCCTCTATAGGATGCGCTTGTGCCCTTACAAGCTTAGTGTGTCAACCATCAGAAAACACACATGTTGAGGTTTCCTTGGATACGTGTAGCGAAATCTACAAGTGTAGTAGAAGATTATTTCCTTTGGAAAATTTGTCACATCATGAATAGTTTCCATGAACTTCCTGCAAATGAAGCTGTAATGGGGAGCCACTTGAGCAGTGTATTGACAGCTGTCGGCTGTGACTAAAGGGGCAGATTGATAAGCCAGTGTGTTAAGTGTCATTTGACAAAGAAGCGATAGATTGCGTCTAGGTAATGACTGGCTGAATAGTATTTAGATGTGGAATACAGTTTCCCCTCTACCACTGTCACATGCTCATCAAAAGCATCAGAGCATGTCATTAACATACACACATATGCTCACTAAAGCGTATCATTAAATTGATTTAATTATTTAAGTCTCTGAGTCTCTGAATAACGACAAGTGCACAGTGCATTCACTTCCAAACAAATGACTTGCCAGTACATTTCTAATTAGTGCAGAGAAGAGGAAAAAGATTGGTATTAACCTGGGCTTACTCAGTCAGTGTGTGTTTAAGAGTTTATGTGTGCGTGTGTGTGTGGGGGGGTATTCATGTGCTAGTAATTATATTTCCAGGCAGCACTAAGCAGAGAGGTGCAGGCCTGTGTGTTTATTCCATTCGGCTTATCAGACGTGTCCAATCCTGAGGCAGATCAGATCGAACGGTAAAAGCTCATTAATTACGGATGGTTGCTGAGCGACAAGGAGAAAGGGAAGGAAAGCTGTTTGGGGTAGGGCAAGCGGACACATGGGTGAGGAAGTGGATGAGGTGTAGTACTGAAATGCTGACAGTGTGAAATAATCATTTAAAAAAAAAACTCCTCGTCTCATCAGCCCATGCTTTGTATTTGACAAGAAAGCAACTGGAAAGCACGACTATGGAGATAGAAAGATAAATGTTTCTGGACATCTTTCCCCATGGATTAACATATGAAACCGAATCCTATGGCTCAGAGTCATTGAGTTGTTCTTTACCTGTGATAGAGGTTCTTTGAGTTGCAATAACAAGACTAGCATTTACACATGAATATATTCGGAAGAATTAATCAAATTAAGCCAATTCAGTACTTCAGTTACATTTTTTATTTAAAAAAATATTAGTACGACTCAATATTTTTGTTATTCTAAATATGAACATAGTCAAATCTAATAAAGTCTGAGACATATTAATCAACAAGTGGATTTCTATTAGATAAGCAAACTAAAAGTGGCATCATTTTCTGATAGAGAACACTTGGGAAAGCATACATTATGACTTTAAGAGGATTCTTTTGCTAGATTTTGCCTTTGGAGTTAAAAAAATGTTCCACAACATGGTGACATGAAACGTCAGATTTTCATGCCATAGTTTTAAGTTTTTATAATTTCACAACCAAATGACACAATATACTCTATTATGGTGTGAAATTTAGTTTTTGTTTTATTTTAATGATTTTATTTAGATTTTTGCTATTTGTTGCTGCCTTTTACTACTTTTTAACGCTTTCTTTGCATCATCTGTAATGCTTTCAATGTTTTATGTAAAGCACTTTGAATAGTCTTGTACAGGAAATGTGCTATACAAATAACCTTACCTTGCCTTGCCTACTAAAGTAAATAATGTGTTTGATTGAAAAAACTGATTAACATCTTTCCTTTCAGATTCTCAATATCTATAACAAACCATTTCCAGTAACTAATGATCAGTTCGGCACATTGGAAGAATTTTACTCCAGTCCTTAATGTGTTTTACTTTTTTAAGATTGTCCTGCCACATTTCTATTTTTGAGGTCCTCATAAATGTTTTTCCTTTGTGTCATGGTTACACTTTGACATGTATGTGTTGCAAAGATCAGACTTTGAAAGATGCCAGTGCTTTAATATAAAAAAAGAGAAATACAAAATAAGCAACTCATATCTACTAGTTATCCCATTGCTTGAAAACACTTGGCTTGGGACAGGAACCATCAAGCATGTGAAGAGGGCCAGTCTCCACCTCATTCAGCATAGCCATACAGGAGATATCCCATTCAATCACATTATCCAGGTATAGTCTGACTTTGAAAAATTCAGTATTTTACATTTTCAGACACCGTAGACCAGCATGTTTACATATTTACATTATAAATCCAGCTTTATTTGGACTAACACAATAATGTAATTTTTTTTTAATGTAAACATATCAAATAAGAATCACCAAGTAAATTTTCTCTGTTTTGCCATCATAGTCACCAGCCTCCACTTGTACCACACACACACACACACACATCTCTACTGTCAAGTTATTATGCAGTATACATCATTAGAATAACTTCACCACCACCTACAAATTCTCTCCTGTTTCTTCTACTTCTCCACACTATAAAATATATTACCTGTCATTTTTCCACAAACAGCCAGCAGAGCTCCACCCCCAGATACAGAAACAGTCATGTAAAAGCACAGATGCATCTCTACTCATGGGACTGCCATTTCCATTAGCTATTTTCTCCCAGAGGAATAAACACAGCAGAAGATCATGCCGTTGCCTTCAGATAAGAGCACACACATATACACAAACACACACACACACACACACACACACACACACACACACACACACACACACACACACACACACACACA
>JBBBVU010000015.1:23543097-23555516 GCA_037177055.1 Atherinosoma microstoma | reverse complement strand
GATGATGAAAAGAGAAATAAGTTCAAGATTTGAGGGTGAGACAGGGGTGAGTGTGGCTGGGTTCTGGAAGCTAGGATTTTTTTATTCACCCAATAGCTCAAAATTAATACATAATCCAAAAAGAATGAACAAACAAGCCAGCCTATAAAAGACGTCAACTTAATAAAGATACTCATAAGTGAAGCTTAACAAAGAAATAAAACTCAGCTGAAGAAAACTGCCCTAACACAATGACAGACATGGGTAACTATAGTGGTTTGTCCAATCCAAAAAACACTCATATGGGAAAGCAAAATGATTATCAATAACTAGACAAAGACATGAATTAACTTAACCTGAACCCCCTCAAATCTGGTGCTGCAGCCTCAACAATAAAGACCACTCAGACTTGCAGCTTTGGCTTATTACAGTGGTTAACTAAGTCAACAGCTGCAGAAGTGACAGACATTTTTTCATCCACTCTGACTTTGTCTTCCCACACATTCACTGGCATTAATAGAAATGCCCCACAGTGTTTTTGAACAAGGAATACTGCACATTTCTGACCATTTGGAAACCAGTTTTATATTCTAGAGGATTTGAGCATGCTAGGAGAAGATAAACATTACTCAGGAGAGTTTTTAGAAAACGTAGTAATACTACATGTAACTGTTGTTTGTTTTTCCAGAGAACACAAATCAATAGATAACATTTTTAAGAGTTTCTTGGAGGCTTGCGCATTGTTTGTCCCCGTGTTATTAATTCATAGCTTCTCTGCACTACATTTTATATTGTGCAGCACCAAGTCATATTTTCCAGGGAATGAAAATATTCGCAGCAGGACTCAGACAGAAAAGAAGGGAAAAAAGATTCAATAAAAATCCTTATTTTGAGCAACACAAGCATTTACAGTAGCACATATTTGTTCATGTCAAATCTACCAAAGCTCCGTAAAACATTCGTCGGTGATGGATTGACATTTTAAAATACTAGGTAAAACAAATTTAAGTACCTCTCAGCAATAACTTCCCAAAAGAGCATCTCTGTTTCCCTCTATTTAATCTCATCCTTCCTCCCCCTCTTCTCAGTGCCCGCTGCAGTGTCTGGGTGTCATTAATCTGACACTAGTGAAGTGGTACCCATTACAGTCGCACACCCTAAATCAATGGCTGATACGCAGCAGTGTACATGAGCAGCTGAATATTACAGTGATGAATTTCTGATGTTCTCTCTCTCTTTCTCTTTGCACCTTCGTTTGATTCCTCCCCTTGCATTGCTGATGATCTAACACAACAGGAGACCCAAATGAGCTGATACGCCTTTGTGAGCAAAGACAAGAGAACCCACGTACACACATATGCGCGCGCACACATACACACAAATAACTAACGCTGTTTGTTTTAAAACTGAACAGTGTGATAAATCACAAATGCTAGTTAGGAGTAAATATTTACATGTGCTAATTGGACTTATTAATGACAAAGATATGAGGGGGTGGGGGAGAGGACGACGTGTGTGTGACTACATAAATACACACCACTGATCAGCTATATAATTGGAGCTTTGTAATGCACATGCACACACTCAGCACTGTTTCTGAATTGGTGTGTTGGGCTCTGGGAGAGGAATGATTAATACCTTTCTTAGATACACATATGGATGCTCACACCCACACACACACAAACATACACATATTCAGGCAAAGGCTCTTCACTGAACTCACGTCTCCAAAGAGGCTTTCAAGTAAATTGAGTTTGGGTTTAGGGTCCTGTTTATATTAATGAGTCCACAGCCGCGCGAGTTAGGCCCAGTGCTCTGTGTTATTACCTGCTTGATAATGAATGCCAGCTTGACTAGCAGCAGTCAATGGAAGCCCCCCCTCGGACAGCAGATAGCGCTGCAACTTGCCACTAGCTTGAAAGACAAGATAAGCTGCAATCTTCCAAGACAAGAAAAATGATAGCAAATAGAAAATGCAGATGGAAACTGTGACTTGCAATTTCTATGTGCTACTCCTTGACCAAATATTTAGTACATTTGTTTAAACCTTCTAGGGTAACACATCTGTCACATGAGATTTGGAAAAAAAAGAAAAAAGTCTCAAGTATTTGAGATACTCATTAACTTTCCTCGCTGCTATCAGTACTGCTGTGTGGAAAGTATTAAAACAGTATGAGGGAAAATGTAGGTTTAAGGGGTTAAAACTGCTCTGAATCACATTGAATGCAAACAAGCTGGAAGCTTTCAGCCTGCAATACACAATTGGTCAATGAGCACGCTAACAGCAGATGTATAGAGCAGAGTGTTTAAGAGGCCCACTCTATTATGTGAATGGGTATGAAGATGGCACTTAAAGGAATCAGCTGATCATCAGCTCATTTAGGTGGCACAAATGAGCTCATGTTCTTGCTGGCCTACGCTACTGGCTCTGTTTTAGAAGCTTAATTAAACCGTTGGGCACAATAAAGCATGACTTTATCCTCTCTTTCCACACTGTCTCTCAAGAGGAAAACTGTACTTAACAGTGTTTGCTCTGTCCACCGACACACATGTGACAAAAACAACATTTTATTATCAACACAGCAGCACAAACAAATTGATCTCAAACCATCAGTCTTTTGTTGTAAAGCGACTGATTTAGTAAAGCTGCCATCAAAGTGGATCTTTTAAAGGTTAGAGAGGGAAAGAAAGGAAGCAGCTCTTCATAAATCTTGTCCATCACTGACTCTGGGTTCAGCCTATGAGCTATAAATGTTGTGGTTTAGGTAGGATGATTTTTTTTTTCTCCTGTAGTAATAGTAGTCGACAGTTAGGTGTTTGAATGGCTGCAACAGTGTTTGCAGCTGCAAACAGTGAAATCCACATGCTTTGCTCAGCGTGAGGAGTCAAAATTCTTCATGTGTAGCAATAGTGAGAAAGGCATTACATTGAGCTAGCCTCTGTGTGTGCGTGCGTGTGCATGTGTGTGTCTCAATGGTTTACTGGTTTTCTATGAGTGAAGCTTCAGCAATCTTTAATAATTCACCAGTCTCTCTTTGCTCCCAGACAAACTGAGTTTTCACCAACAGGGGATTTAAGGAGCAAATACCGAGGTGGCTTTGATTTAGATGAACGTCCAGTTGCTTTCTCTCACTCACACTCGCACGCAGAGATGCACAGAGGCTTGAAATACACTTCCCTGATATGCTCCCAAAATTACCTCCTTCAACAGGAGTCTGTGTAACCCCGAGAAGAAAAGCACCATATAATATAGTCTGCATTTTATAGCCAAAGACATTAGAGCAGCTTTTCCAGTTCAGAGATCTCTCCAAGTACGGACTTCTAGTTCTTTCATTTTGAAGGACATATTCATTGTACGCTATGAAGGCTTGACACCAACTTCCTCTGTTCAGATGGTGTATCTGAAAGAAAGTGTAGCAGATAAGATTCTGGCTGTCATGTTTGTTTTACTGTGCCACAATGACATAGAAATAATTACAGAATAAGGTCATAAAGCAATACCTGAACTATTGAGATAATATTGAAGGAATATTTAGATGATAAAACATCAAAATATTGACAATTTTAAGGGAAAAATAAATAAATTAAACCATATAAAAGAACATGGGGCTCTGCTAGCAAAAAGTTGTTGTTAAAAATTACACATTAGGCACAATAGTCATTCATTAAAGGATCTTCTGTAAATGTTGCTACAGTGTAGGACCTACAGCTCAGATGTGAACACACCTATTAGTGCCACCTTTTTCATATATACATAATGCTTATACAAAATTTTAATATAATCTTTTAGTATAAATCTTTTAGTATAAAAAAAGAATTTGTGGCACTGCTGTCATTGGACCAGTGGTTTGCCATGACATCCCCCAGCCATCCTGGCTGTGCGGCTCACTGTACTGTAATTTAAATTTGAAGTACTTATATAGACCTACGGCGGATTGAAGGTCGACTTCCCGGCTGATGTGTCACATAGAAATCATGGGTAATCTCTACAACTCCCTACAGTTTTTGTTCACATGAGGAAATGATTAAAATAATTTTGTGTGCACAACAAAACTTGTATATGTAAGGCACTACTCTGTAATGGATGAATGAAAAATACTTTATTAATCCACTTTTCTACACTTTGTTTTATAGTGAAGAATTGTCCATTACATTCAGCAGCTTGTGCGGCATTCTTCTCTGGACAACCAGCTCCAGGGTCTCCAGAGTTGTCACCAGTACAGAACCAGCCTTCTTGATCAGTCTATTCAGTTTCTTTCCGTCTCTGATGCAGTTGCTCCAGCAAATGGCTGCAAAGCAGGTTGTACTTTCCACACCAGACTTAGAGCAGATATGTAACATCTTAGTTCAGATGTTGAATGATCTTAACTTCCAAACATTACAAATCTGTTGAAGTATGGGCCAAACCGTAAAGTACGACTAAACTTATATTGGTTGTGTAAATTGCTGAATAAACTCACAAAAAGCCAGAAGAGGGGGATAGTCTTTCAATGCTACTTAACTCACCTTTGTTGGGGCTAAATAAATAAATGAATCCATGCTTCAGGTTCATCGGTATGCAGTAAAGTTCACTCGCAAAAACACAAAACACAAAAGAACGACTGAGCTTTCTTTAAGTCTCCTCGGGATGAAACCCACAAATACACACGGACACACAAAAACTCTGATTTGTATGACAGTGATCAGTATTGAAAGGGCTACATTGTAAACCCGTGTCTAATTTCACAGATGCTGAACAAATTGTCCTATAACCTAAAGAACGTGTTTGTGCGGGTTGTATAATTTGTGTCACTGTGTGAGTGTGTGTGCGTGTGTTTTGTGAGTGCTTCAGCGTGTATTCATCTTGGAGTCAGACAATGAGAGGATTTCAGGGAGGTGTGACGAGAGCAGAAGATGCAAGGGGAATGTGTATGTGACTGTGTCTGTTGGTACATCTTGACACTAGTGATCGTGGGTATGTGTGTGCATATACACACACACACACACACACACACACACACACACACACACACACACACACACACATGTGGGGGGGGGTGCACCCTAGACAATACATGAGTTCATCTCTGCATGAGGCTGCAGTGCAGCATGGCAAACAAAGATTCATATGCACAAACATACATCTGCGTCAGGATTAATGTCTGTCTGATCCAAGTTGACAATCATTTCTAATTTAATTTCTATTCAGGTGACAGTCACAAAGCTCACAGCTACAGAGGCATTAAATGGTCAAATGTGCAATTTATTTACTCTTTGTGATCAAGTTTCTGTAAAGTTAACTGACATTTTGTATATTTGAATATACAGTCATTGTCTTTCACGCACACTCTGGACCTAGAAGCATTTATTGTATGTCAGTCTGAAAACCAATTTCCCTCCTCAAAATTATTCCAGTAGTTCACCGACTCTGGAAGTCATCCATATATTTATATTAAAGTGTTTGTGGATGGTTACATAAATCAGCATTTTGCTCTGCAGAAGATTAAGAAAGTTTTATGAGGTATCAAGCGAGTTTATTACTTTTATGAAAATGTAAGTGTGCGTGAGCATCTATTTAGTCCCAGAATAGCGACATCTCAGAAGTTAAAGCTTACCTCGGCGACCGCAGTCTGCACAGAGTTTAACTTTATCCCAAATTGAAACTACCTGACAGATGTGTAGCTTAATGTTAAATAGCATTATGTGTCTGAGTGTGTGTTATGCAGGGCAGAAAACACAAAGAAACCATTGGAAATTGACAGAAGAGTGTAGAAAAGAGAGCATGACAGAGAGGGGATCAAAGGGAAACTGAGTACACAGAGGGAGGACGGGGTCTGATTGAGCCAGAACATCCTGCTTGCTAAGTTTGAACCCAATCTAGAGATATGTTTCTCACTGATCTTGTTCATGAAATGATACCAAAAGGATTTTATCCCAGAAAATATGTTTTAATAATCAAATGACAATTGTGTGTGCTCTGAAACATACTGGATCTAATAAAAAAAAACTGTCCAAGGATTGTTTTATCATGTGTTCGGCTCACTTTTCTCAAGATGACTACACATTGTGACAAGCTGATCTTTCCCAGCCTCTTCCAAATCCCACCCACACAATCCATCTGTAAAGAGCACAGAGGCAGTTCCTGAATGTTACAGACAGATGACATTTATGGGTTGACAGGATACTTTTAACACTTTCTCCACTGCATGTGTGCGTGTGTGTAAGTATGTATGTGTGTACAGACCCATGATGTGCTGCTGTCTGGTTAAATGTGACATTTCCGTGGTTAGAGCTTGTGAGGCCAAAGCTTCATTAAAGGTTATCTGTTAATTATAAGGACAACCTGTGGTCATATCAAGGTTACAATGTTCCCTATTCCCCTTGCTTTCACACAGTCACATGTAAGCAACTTAAAGATGTATTATATTGATACTGAATGCAAAGCCATGTAAATCTAAGCGGTGTCACTACAATACAAGCAAATCAAATATAGTCTGGTGGCATTAAGCTGCTTCGGTCTCTACTCAGTTGCAGTTGCTGCAGATCCCGACCCAACCTGGCGGGAGCATCCATGCTCAATTCAAGACAAAAAACGTAAGGCGACTGGCCATAAGTAAGAAGGAGCTATGGGTGAATGTCTTTGAGACTTATCAGAGTGGAACCTCACCCACCTTCTTTTTTTTTTTTTGAATAATGCAAAAAATCATAAAGATGGAAAATTATAAGGCAAAATCTGCAAACTTCAACAGGAATCTGAAGCACAACCATAAGCTCCAAAACCCTTTTTGAACTTTGAAAGTTTGAATTTTGTGTATAAAATATTTACTTCTTTTTTTTTTTCATTTTTAGCTTGAAAACAAATAAATGAAAATAAGCTTGATGCCAGAAGGCCTTTTCACGTACACTATATTACCAAAAGTATTGGGACATTTGGGATATCCCATTCTTAGTCTGTAGGGTTTATTATGGAGTTGGCCGACCCTTAGCAGCTATAAAAGTTTTTGTGTGAACTCTTTCCACAAGCTTTGGAGTGTGTTTATAGACATTTTTTTGACCATTCTTCCATTTGTGTGTTTTTTTAGGTCAGGCACTGATGTTGGACGAGGACATCATCGCAGTCTTTGCACTAATTCAGCCCATATAGGTCTTCAATCAAATTGATGTCAGGACTCTGTGCAGGGCAGTCGAGTTCCCCCACACTAAATTTACTTATCCGTGTCTTTATGAACCTTGCTTGAAACACATGAATTAAATTATTTGGAGGCATGTCCCAATACTTCTGGGCAACTAGAGTAGGCATTTTCAAGTCAGGACTGATGCACCTTCGTTGCTCACAAATTAGGTGGTAAACACTAAAATCCCTGCCTCTCATGCTGATACTTATCAAACCAGTATCACAAAACTCGCTACTCTAAAGGCCCATTTATGTTCCCTTTCGTACATGAATAGGGACGTCCATTTCAAACGTTCTCATGCATGGCCGTCCTCATACTTCCATGTGTCTTTTACGTTGTCATGGTTGACCTCCACTAGTGGGCAGTGCTGACTTCATAAATAACCTGACGTTAGTTTCAGACACCGGTTGGCAGCGGTAATACGCCGCTATAAAGTTGTTTCTAACCACCCAACACGCCCTGAACACTTGCATAGCCTTATTTCAAAAGCTTGTGCAATTTCTACAGTTTTTGTCCTTTCTTCATTATTCTTCTGCATTTTTTTCCCATCCCGTACCTCTTCTTCTTCTTCTCTGGTTTGTTTCCCCTCAGCACTGCTACCGTGGTTTCTAGTGGTATGGCTCTGTCTTCTGCATTGAGTGACGGATCTGCAAGGACCCTGAAAACGCAACAAATTACGCGCGTAATCAACGCAGGAGACAGATCAAACTGTCCGTCCGTGTGCCTATCCGAGCATAAATGGGCCTTAACAGTGCCGTCATCACTGCAATACCTGTTTGATGTTTGTAAGGAAACACTGATGCTGGGCTGAACCACCAGTGATTGGCATGTGTGACTCTTGAGGCGGAACACTGGTGGGTTAACAAGGATTCACTTTTGTTATCTGGATTAGCTGTCGATAAGGGGTGCATCACTGAGAAAATTACAAAAGTTCTGTAGGTGCATCTTTAAAGCCTGGACCAATGGATTTAAGAACAAGAACAGAACTTTTCTCCACAGCAATCTGCATTTTATATACTTGTTATCTATCAGTGTGGCTGTGTGCGTGCATGGGTAGATGAGCATGTGTGTTTTTAGCACTTTAATAAGATTAGTTTTTTATCAATTCATTTCATTTCTATTACACAATGACAATAAAGGCAATCTTAAATGTTGAATCCTACTTAGTGGGATTTATTTCTTTTGCGAGACATTTTATTTATTTTATATCAAAGATATTTTGCCTTATAATGTGGTGTCATGCCTAATGATCACCTGAAAAAACAACAAACCTGTTTGACACAGATACCAGTAACATATAAAGACAAGAAAAAAAACAAAAGCTTTCACTGTAACACTAAAAACTGAATGTTTATTTGACTGAAATCCCATTGATATGCCACGTGCCTCAAGCAATTCAAATATGTGTTAAAAATAAAATATGACAGCTGAATTGGATTGCACTGCGGAGCCTGCATCACTGTCTTGCTTTGATGGTTTCCTATAATAATCCGTACAGTGTATTAGAGTGCTGTGTATAACATCCATGGAGAGGAGTGTCAGTGTGAATCTGCTGTGGTATCAAGCTTCAGATGATGTTTTGACAGTCTCTTTTCAAGCCAAAACACTAAGACAACACAAAAGTTCAGATGCAGTTTTGAACCACGACCAAAACACTTTAGACTTGCAGAAATAGACACAACAGATACTAGGTTACCAACCTTCATACAACAAAGCCCAGAGATCTCATTACTTTTTTTAAAACAACATACTATGCTCTTATAGCTTGTGAAGAGTCCTAATAATGCTGATCAGTAGAAAGTGTATCAATATATTTCAAGATTCCACGTTAAACCCCCGCTATAGCCTATAATAACATTAGGCAACAAAATCGTGCACTTGATACGGAAACTGACAAGATGTGGACAACATTTTCTCTCAGAAGATGACAGTGGAGTTTAGAGCACTGTACATGTTACTGGGGTATTCTGGCTGATAAAGTGGCAACCATATTTAAAGTTGTAATGTAAACTCTTAGGAAACCCTTGGATGTTACATTAAAGCCATATCATCATAATGAATCAAACAAATGAATTAATATTTAGCATTAGGATCATTTTAATAATCATCTCTAAGGTATTTGCATTCTACTCCTTAACATCCATTTCTGTCCTACTCTCTGTTTTCATTTACAGTATTTTAACATCCCTAAAACCCCCGATGGTAAAGGTGTGCTCATATTGTGCAAGTTTAGTTTGAGAAATCTGGTACCTGTGGTGCTGTGTGTGTCTTAGTGTGATTCACCTGAATGATTATTACCATCTTCGAAACCTCGGTCCACACCAAACAAAGCAAACCAAGAACACAGTACACCACTGTATTCAGTCTCATCCATTTGTTTTAGCTTTGAATGATTAAATAAACAATAATATTACCATATCAATAAGTTGTAAAAGCTGGCATCATTCACTCTAAGTAGCCATACACATGATAAAGAACTTATTGGGGGGAAAAAAGTAAACATATAATATGATTTAAATGCACACAAAAGATCTATAGAGGTACAGATGGTGTGCATGTGAATGATGTGCATGCATTTGCATGTTGACCGCAAGCCAAGAAATTGTTTACATATCTATACTGTACCACATGTGTTCACTGTGCACATGCTTCAAACCGTGTTAGATCAAAACAAAAGAGCTTGTGAAGTGGAGGCTTTAAACGTCCCTTTATAACGTTTCATGTTCAAAGCCCAAACTATTGTTAGCGGCTGTAACATAATGATGTTATTGGTGTCAGGTAACTAAAGAGAATAGTTTGTTGTGTTAGGCGAAGTATAACTAACTTCTTCTTAGTAAGGACAGGCCAACTAACCAATAACCTCAGCATGAGAGGGCTGATAACTACAAAATGTATCAATTGAAGCAATAGTTAAGATTAAGCAGTTGTGTCCTGATAATAGGATATTATTTGTGAAAAGGAAGAAGTTTGCTGGCACTTGAAGCTGTCTGGTTGTTGATCAGCCAGGCTGTAAAGAGTTGTGGCTCAGAAGAATGCAGGCTTTGATGTTCACAGTGCAGATCAGAAGAAACACATCACCCTCTTTGTTATCTTACAATGCTGAATCACAAATTAACATTTTACAGACTCTGCATGTACTCCGGCTGCTGGTGCTAACTTATCTCGTTTACTCTTCTTAAGAATCTTTGGCAGGCTTGAAAAATGGTTTGCACATCTGCCTTCAGCATCTTAGAGTCAAGATCAGAGTCATCTGAGGAGTCAGAGGGTTTAAGTAAAAGATAAGAGGACATTTGCCCATATGTAGCAACGCAGAGAGAACAATTTAATTGTTAAAGTAAAAGTTTATGCAAATTGATTGATTTATCTTTCCCGTGTGGTAACAAAAAGTGCTGATTGTTGTCTGGTTGCCAAATCCTGGATACGGACACAATGGACAGTACTTTCTGAGAGGTTGCATAGCACTTTCAGATTTCATGTGTGATTACAGTGTTTTACAACCCATTGTCTAATACAAATCACTGAATAATTTTACCTAGCTGAAGCATTTGTGATCCTCCAACTGCTTCTCATTTTTCCATTTACCCATAGCTGAGCTACAGTTTGCTCCGAGTATGTAATCTCTTTTCTTTTCAGCTGCAGCCCAGAATTAACCAGAAAATTAACATGTTGATTCATTCTACCATGATTAGATTCAATGCCTCTCTTTGTACAGCTCTACATATTTAATGTTTTTTAGACGGTGAATCTGAAAAAAAAGACACTAAGATTGAGATGTTTTAGGATTTTTAAGAGCTCAGCAGGGATTCTGCCAGCATCTCTTTGGATCTCACAATCTAACCTGAAAGCATGCAAAGGAGTAAGAACACTGAGTATAAAAGAGGCCTCTGTTCCTCAACTGATTGTTCCATCTTGGGTCCCTTGCTGTATGCTAGGGCCCCAAGCTAAGGGTAAACAGGGTGATGTTTACCATTGTACAGCATCCCTTCTTCTTTTAACTCTCTGTAAACATCTAGAAGTTTAGGAGAGGAATGTTGTCCCATTCTGTTCATTTCATGATGCTCCAAAATGTTTTCTACTGGTGAAAGTCTGGACTGCAGGCAGGCCAGTTCAGCACCCGGACTCTTCTCCTTTGGAGCCATGCTGTTGTGGTGGATGCAATATGTGGTTTGGCATTGTCTTGCTGAAATCTTCAAGATCCTTCCTTGAAAGATGTTGTCTGGATGGGAGCAGATGGACACTAATGCAATCCCATACCATCAGAGATTCAGGCTTTTGAACTGTCTGCTGAGAACTGGATGCTCCCTCTCCTCTTTAGTCCATGTGACACAGCATCCGTGGTTTTCAACAAGAATTTCAAATTTTGATCTGAACAGTTTTCCACTTTGCCCTCAGGCCATTAATGAGCTGTGATCCAGAGAAGACAGTGGCATTTCTGGATGGCTTCTTCTTTACATGACAGAGCTTTAAAAAGAATTTCTGGGTTTCACGGAGAAATTGAAGAAAGTGATTTCTGGAAGTGTTCCTGAGTCCATGCAGTAATTTCCAGTAGAGAATCATATTAGTTTTGTAGGCCTGAAGATCATAAGTGTCCCGTTTTGACCTTTGGTCACAGGGATCAAAACGGAGATTCCTCCTGATTCTCTGAATCTTTTGATCATATTATTTACTGTACACGGTGGAATCTGCAGTCTTCACCATCTTGCATTGAGGAATATTTTAATGAAATCGTTTCAGAAATTTTAGATGCAGTTTGTCTGATTGGTGAACCTCTGCCCATCTTTATATTTAAGAGGCTCTGCCTCTTTGAAATGCTCCTTTTTGTTGCTGACCTGTTGTCAATTAACATAATTACTGTAGTTGTCAAATGCTCCTTCAGTCATATTTGATTTGAGCCAATTACTTTTCCAGTCTTTTATTTCCAGCTTTGTTCCAACTTTGAATTGTGTTGCTGCCATCAAATTAAAAATTAGTTCATATTTTCCATGAAATGGTAAAATGACTCAGTTTTAACATCCGATATGTTGTTTATGTTCTATTGGGAATAAAGTACGGGTTTATGAGATTTGTAAATCACTGTACTCTGTTTTTATCTACATTTGACACAGCATCCCGACTTTTTGGGAATTAAGGTTGTAAATACAGAGGTCTCATCTGACACTGGAAGATTAAAAGCCTTCTGATCACTTATAAATCCCAGAATGGTTTAGGCCCAGAATACATTGATGATATGTTCAGAGAATAATATAAACCTACAATAGCTCCTAGATCCAAAGACTCAGGTCAGCT
>JBBBVU010000015.1:23524164-23539862 GCA_037177055.1 Atherinosoma microstoma | reverse complement strand
GTGTGTGTGTGTGTGTGTGTGTGTGTGTGTGTGTGTGTGTGTGTGTGTGTGTGTGTGTGTGTGTGTGTGTGCATGCGAGTGAAAAATATGAATGAGTTGTGTTTAAAGATGCAAATTCAACTGTGCTCCCTCCAAGGTTTAGAAGCAGACAAAGGCCCCACCAGCCACCATGGATCATGAAACCTAGGCAGTCCACCGCAGGGACAACCTTTCTTTGCAAGAAATATGGGAGTCAGAAGAAGAGACAGGAGGGGTTACTCTACTCTCTTTTGTTTTTAGGTGAATATTGTGATGGATTAATGCATGATTGGAATTGTTTCCAATCAAAGTGAATAATATGTTAAAATAAGAAGATTGCCCAAGAAGTGCAGACAGTGTATGAAGATCAAGGTCCAAAGCCACACCTACTTATTAGCAACCAGTAAATTTAGCTTTTTCATCTACAATGTTCAAAGAACAAACCGATAGAACCTCCATATTTTTCTTGCCAATGCAACAATAAAAGCTGCCTCTAACATTCCCAAAAAGCCCACGGCAGACAAACCCAAAACCCACTGTTGCATTTTACCCCTTCTTCCTCTTTTGTTTTTTTTTCCTTCTGTGCCTCAGCGTGTGAATATGCAAGTCCAAGGGGAGTTTAACTAAAATTACACAAATAGTTCTGAAATGCACACACACACGCACACACATACACGGCTCTGCACTAAGCAAACAGATGCTGCTGCCAAAGAGAGGTGTTGTGCCTGCTCTGTCAGCCCAACAAGGTCAACATTTGAAACACAAGCAGTGTGTGTTTGTGAGCAGGCATCCGTGTTTCAGAGTGTTGTTTTTGTGGAGTTGATAACATGGGAGACCTTGACATCCACTCTCTGAGTCCAGCTGGGGTAGATCTCATGCACACACTGATTGCCTCTGCTGTTTTGCAGTCATAATGACTCTGCATACCTACTGGCACTCTTCACACACTCACCCTAGCACATCTATGCCCACCCTCTTCCTCCATCATAGCTCCTCCCTTCACCTGCTGTTTAGGTTAAGTTGATGCTAATGTCAGCAACATGGCTGCCATCATGGTAAATAGGGATGTAAAAAGTGACAAAGTAAAATTCAATAATGCACAAAATAAGTGCATCTTAAGTCACAATCAAATAGTTTCAAGAACGCGAAGGAGTGGCGTGCTCTGAGGCTGATAAGTTTGACTTTCTCGCCTTTCCGTAGCAGAATCTCTCACTGGATGTGAATATGGAAGACGTGGAGATAGTAGATGCTCCTACATCACTAGTCGGTGTGTAGACTCATTTTGGCTTCCCAGCAAAGATACAAAACAACGGTGAGAGGATTTTGGCTCGAACAAAAGCTATCTGCAAGCTGTGTCGGTTAACTCTGCCCTACACTACGTCGGGCATGACTAGCATGATGTACCATTTGCAGAGAAACTAGTTCCACAGCCTAAAAAGCAACCGAAAGATCAAACTTCTCTGCAGAAGACATTCTTTAAACCACTTCTTGCTGCAAGTATCATTTAATTTTTATATTTTAAAGAGGAGAATGTTAGAGGATGAAATGTTTGCTTGTTTGTGCACATAGTTAAGAGACTAAACAACAAAAAGACCAGTTTTTTGGCCTGCCTTTGAGCCAAAAGTATAAAAGCACTACTAAGACTAAAGTTTTTATGACAGTAATTTTTCTTTAAGAAATAATATAAAAAATAACCAGTGAGGTGAAGTAAATAAACATGTTTTCATTCTTTCTTTATTTGTAGAGCAAAACCGTTACGCTGTCCAATTTCTACTGTCAAATTGTTTATCATCAAATTCTTCATCAGGTGATTTTCATCAATTTTTGTTTCGTATCGGGAGTGTTTGGTACCGTGAGCCCTGTATCGTATTTTGTATCGGTTTGTGAGTCAAGCATTTCGTTGCACCCCTAATGGCAACCATTTGTCCAGCAATGAAGTCACTGAAGGCGAACCAGTCACACTAAATCATTGTTGCCACTGTGACCTATTCAGAACTTTAGCCAAGCATTCATCACATTTAAGGTTATCAACGCTCATATATCTAAAGTAACACTCACAATCAAGGTTTAATGTCACGCTTTAACGCTTTTAATTTGTACAGAACGCTAATTAAAAAAGACACAGGTGATCAGTCATTTTAACAATTATCTTCCAAACAGCCTGTATAGTTCACAGTACGTGAAGCTTTTCAGAAGCTTGTTGGTTGACTGGACATAGCTCCTGACACAAAGTCCAGCTGGAGCCAATTACAACAAGCAGTGACGAAGTGACCACTACCTCTCATGTCTATGTATTTAGGATGAAAAGTAATATTTGGTATATATGATAAAGAACATAACATTGCTCAGTCTGACCAGATTTTTTTATTCATACTGAAAAAAAGAGAAAAAAACATCCTGTTGCACAGCTGAGTCAGTCTGACCTACATTTACTCCACCTCGCACAGTCTCTATAATAACCAATTATACTTCAAGTAAAGCTGACAGCTGGTTTTATGTGTTTAACATCTTTGATTCCTTTTTCAGTCTGTCATGGATAAAGATGAAAATAATTCAGAAATGTGATGAGCTTTGATCTGCTCTTTAAAAGTGAAAAGCGTTTCAATTCTTTTCCTTTTTCTTTTTTGTTTTGAGAAATTTGCCATCTTGTACCAAAGTAGGGCTACCCTTACATGCTGCCACAGTGTTGATTTTCAAAAAAGGTTGTGAACTTGAATTTCTTCCACACCTTTTCAAAAAGATTTAATATCAACAATGGTGAATTTGCAGCATGTTATAATGTTGGAATCAGTAGCATAGCTAGATTTCTATATATGGGATGGCCAGAGGGTGGGAAAGACTTTATCTGGGGGCCATATACTCAGAAAATAAATTATTATGTTTCTCTCTAACGCACACACACACTGAGTGATATCTGTGGTTACATTACAAAGATTTTAAAAATAAAACATTTACATTAATAATCTGGATCACCAAGTGGAAATATTTTCAAAAGTTCAAAAAGGTCCATATGGTTGGTCGTTTTGGCGGCTGTATGTGGCACTTGATCTGGTGATGGTGGCAGACTGGATCCTTGTGTCTGACCACAATGACTTGCATGGCTAGCTCCACGTTTGGAAATATCAGGCTGTTGATTGGGGCTGGGGTCTGTCTTAGCCTGAACTGTGTCTCTTTTCTTTCCAAAAAAGTCTGAAATATGTCCCTCTCTCTTTATTTTTCTATCTTTCTATACAAAATAAGACTGGTTACAGGCTATTATTTCCACCTGTTCATTCCGAAGCTTACTCTAAAGACAACTACTACCCTTGCTAACCTCCTGTTTAATTCAAACTGGATTGTGTAGCTTCAGCTTGGTCAGTACTGAGTAACTTGGACACTGAGGTACTTGTTGAGCGTCTTTGTAATTCATTTTGATTAACTGATTTGATGTGTAGTCCCTATACACTCACTGAAAAACTAAATATGACATGGTTTCTTCAGGTCTTCTTAAAACCAAGCCACCATATAACTAGATTAGCACAACTAATAACTACTTTAAAATTTACTTCAAACTGGTGTAGGGATGTGGTGATCCATGCATTTCTGGAGAGATGTTTCTGTCCTCCTCCTCCAGTGATATGTCAAGCACCTGAGGTGGCACCTGGGATGTCCAACCTAATTTCAGAAGTGGCCACTGCCACCCTGGCCACCCCCCTGTGTCCATCCCTGCTTGGTACAGCAATAACCTGATACCTTTTTAAGCGCATAATCTGTTCATAATTTCATTTAAATACACACAATTGCATGAAATTGAGACTGTCAGGCTTTGCCTGTCATTTGGTAATCGAGGCAGTTATCCGCATCTTTAAAGCAGCCTGTCAGGAGCAGTGTGATCATGTTTACGGCAAGTGCTCCATCTACACTGTATGCGTGTCTCCCTGTCTTCATGGGCCTTCCTTCTTCTTTTTTTTCCCCCTGTGTTTATTTCTTAAATGTGTTGGTTCTTCTGTCTCCAATTCTCACTCATTTTCATGAGTATTGCAGAGGAGTGCCTCAAGTAAAAGTTGAGCCAACACTGAGCCAGACATCAATAATTGAGGAAGGCATGAGGCGATAGAATGGCTCCTGCAATATTCATATTTCATATTGACTTGACTCCCAGCCACTCGCCCATACACCCAGTACTTATGAAGTCTCACAGATGACTGAAGATGCAATGCTGTGTCTTCCCCCAAGTCACCTCCTACCAGATCTCCCTTTCCGACCCTCATCTTCCACCATACGCCACCTCCCTCTTTCTCCATGCTCTCCCTCACTCAGCCGTCTCTGCACTGGTTCCCTTCTCCTTTTCCTCTGCCTTTTTTTTTCATCCCCTTCTCATCTGCTGCCATCTCTCAGAAGACCATGGCATGCCCATGGGCCAAATTCAATTATAGACCAAATTAAAAAGATGCTTCTCAACTCCCTTAACAGACAAAAGGAACACACGCTTGCACCAGATAAACCACGGCTATAATCACACAGACAACGCACAGAGTGCCAGATTCATCCCACCCAAAGCCGCCCACACATGCACACACGCACAAACACACATGGAAACATATTCTTATTCTCCAACATCTGCACTGAATCAATACAAAACATTGGCAAGTAGTGGCACAAACATTCATTTTAGACAGTGTCCTCAAGTTCGGCCCCCTGCCCAAGTGTTACATCACTGATTAAGCTCTCCCACTGCTGTCCACTAAAAACCCTCCCTTTCTGCTTATCCACCTCTCCAGGCCCCAGATGCAGTCATTAATGAGCCATGTTATTGGTAACGTAGCTGTGAATAAGCAGGCAGCCACCTGATCGTCCCAAATAAAGAAGGACAATCTGATGAATTCGACAGTAAAGCAGAGAGAACCATCCAAAGTGCTGCAGCAGCCGTCTGCATTGTAGCATCGGCCATAAAATATCAAATCCTCAAGAAGACTTGGGAGTGTCTCCGAGGTCAACCAATTATCCAGCGCCCGAAGCTACAATGGGTGCCTTTCAACATGATTAGATCAGAGTACAGCGGAGGACATCCGGTCCACTTGTTCTCTTATACAGAAAGATGAGATTAAAAATCTCACAAAGAAAAAGAAATGTTATTTTTGTATCTGCCGCTCAGGGGGTAAAGTGGAGGAAATTGTCTCGGTCTATATTTTATGTTGTGGCCCAGAATGCCATGTTGTTACATACAGCAGAGGCTTCTCCAGGATTAAAACTCATACCTGTCAAACTCCAGACAAAATACATCCTTAAAGCAGCTTCACGCTGTGCAATTTCAGTCATTTTATAAGTTAACTACAAGTCACACTGAGTGACAGGTATATAATGACTTGCAATGTTTGGCATCAGCTGTTTTGCTAATCACCTGAAAGCAGCAATTGCTCCACTCTTTCTTTCCATGCTGTGTTTTCTAGGTCCGTGGTATGAGCTGGGGGACACATCATTAAGACAAGATTTCTTCTGCCAGATTTGCTTCTTTGGTTGAATTATAGTCGTTATGATTTACTTGTTTGGTTTCCATCTCTTTTGTTTGGGTTTGTTTTTACACAACAGCACCAATTCCACAATGATCAACGCAACATTCGATAAGACGTTCCTACACCGTAAAATTAAGTAGGGATGAACAAAAAAGTTTTTTCAAGTACCGATATCGGTACTAATAAATCCCATTAGAGTTCACTGTGTGGACCAGATTGTCAGATGCTATGACTGAGTGGTTCATCCTGCAGTCATCTAAATATAAGGCTTGAAGACTGTCAGAAACTTCATGAATAAAGAGGATAATGTGGGTCTTGGTGGATTTTGCCGAAAATCCGCTTCTATAGCTGAGATAACGGCAAATTTAGATTTTTAAAAAAGGTGCCTGTAATAACTTTGTTTCTGAACACCTGATGATAAAAATTCTAAATGTAAGGCTTAAAAAAATAATCAGAAACAAAGTGTTTTTTGGTGGATTATGTTCACCGCTGTAACAAAGCACCTACATGCCCAAAATCATCTTCTCTCACTCAGATAATGCCAAATCCAGTTTGATATGGCACGAGTAATAACTTTGTTGTTTATGCATTAAAGTATTACAAAAACTAACACATTAATTTCACAGGTTAATCTCTTTGCATCAGCATGTTCATTTTGACAATCCTAGTTTTTTCACATTGGTATCGGGTTCTGTAGTATTGGAACCCTTTTATTACTACTAAGTACGAGTACACACACATAGTCAGACCGATACCCGATACTGGTATTGGTATCTGCGCGTCCCTGGTAAAAGAGACTTTTGGAAAATTACATGATATATAGTACTTTTTCCAGGTGAATCTAATTTTCGTGGATTCAGTCAACTTAAAAGTTACACTTTTTCTTTTTGTATAAACTTAATTTGCCTGGAACTGATCTCTCCAGGTCAGGAGCTCAGTCATCGGGAAGGGCTGAGAGTAGAGCCGCTGTTCCTCAGTATTGAGAGGAGCCAGATGAGGTGGCTCTGGCATCTGGTTAGGATGCTTCCCTGGGGAGGTATTCAGAAGACATCCCACACGCTGGAGGGATTATATCAATTGGCTGGCTTGGGAGCACCTCGGGATCCCCCCAGACAAGCTCGCAAATGTGGTCAGGGGAGAGGGAGGTCTGGGCTTCCTTGCTTAGGCAGCTGCCCCCGCAACCTGACCCCGGACAGCCGGCCGGCCGGACGGACTACCTGTTACTAAGTGAAGCAATTTATTCATGTTAGTTTTTTGGGGGGTTTTCACTGTATTGGCTGGTTAGTAGACGTTGGTTATAGCAGCAGTCACACTGCACTATGATCATCCAAAATTTCCATCACTGTCAGAAATGTGTCCCTGGTTATCTTTGTTTACAAAACTATTACCCGAGTGGTCTATGAACCTCTTTCCTTGTTTGATGTAGGACTACCTTTTATTTTTTGCCTCAATCAAATATATTACCACAAATCCTTCACATCTTTCATCTGGGCAAGCCAGAATTGCCTGTCACATCGCTAGCTAGATAAAAAAGCAGGATCTCCTACATGCCTCGCCAGACAGGTCTTACATCTAGACCTTTACAGAAACAGCCCAATGAGGCCAATAAGTACAATAAAGCACTACCCAAAGACCCCCCTACAGACACTGCTAGGCCGGTTGGGATGCAGAAGGACATATGATCTCAACACCTAGAACTTTTAACATGCTAACATGTGACACCTTTCATACTTCATCCCTTCAATGTCAGCTGTAAAAGTTTTTGCCTCCATCATACGTTAGTACTAAATGCTCAAATATAAAATCGTTGTGGCAGAAAGAACTGAGGATCCGTTGACTCCTGCTCTATGTCTACGAAGAAAAATTAATACCATACGTGTCAAAGGTCATATAAAATGAGCCGACAGGCAACTCAAACTGCTCTGCTGCTTTCTACATGATCTCCCTCACACTCTCCATGTCACTTATCAGGCGTACGCATCCAGTCTGGGTGGTCTGTTTAGGCTGCGAAGTTCCTGCCTTGCTCATAGTTTTTCTAATTCAGCAACTTCCTCAGATTTCTCAAAACTGAGATTTTCTGTTTCAATTTTCTTGTATTGATCAGTTTTTAGTTTCTCAATAAGCAATACTTCCAAAATAAGAGAGCGTTTATTTAATATGTTCCCTTAATCACAATTTGAATGACCTTAATAAAAGGAGTAGTTGTTAACTTTACCTGTTGGTGATCATTATGTTACAGTTAAATATACATGTTTGGCTTGTTTTTGTTTATTCATTTAGTATCAGTCTCTTGTTTTGTCTTGATATTTGCACAGAGACTCTGGGAGGGATGAGAGAACCCATTGGTCCTTAGTTTCATTTAGTTTAAGATTTTTGAAAAAAATCTTTGAAAAAAGAAGAGAAAGAAAAATAAATTGAAAACGACAAATAAATGAAGTCACATGTTATGGAGCAATGCCATGATCTTTATGTTGATAGACATGTAGGGGATGATTGCTCAATTATTACTGTGTGTGTGCACTGTGTTTGATTGTGAGTGCATGTTGTGGAGCATGGTGAGGAGTGGAGGTGGGGTATTGCTGTTGTGTGTCACCCCATGGGGGATAAAGTAATAATAATAATTCACCACCTGGCTGAATAGTTACAGTCTGAAGGCTCAGATAATACAGGGAAACAACAATTCATACACATTTCTACTTGAAATAGCCATAAACCAACAACCACCCACACTGTCTTCACTGAACCAGGATTGAAACATTAGTCGGCACCAGCACCCAGTTAATCACATACACCCAATATCAATTTGTGGAGCACGAGCTCCACAACACAATAATAAATATGTAAATAACCCCACAGTTTGTCTGTGTGTTTGCTGCAGGAGACAAATTGTATCCACAAGGAGAGTCAGTGAAAGCTTTTCTAACATCCTGTATTGAGATGGCATCCAGAGCAATGCTCAGGTTCAAACTCATCACACACACACACAAAAATGACCTATCTATGACAGCAACTGTGTACAGATGGATCAACAAATACAAATGGATCAATTGGACAGCAGTGATTCCCCCCTTACTCCCACCCTGAAGCACAAACACACACTATCCATGACTGTGACACTGGGATAGCAGAAGGGGTGTCTGTCATTGTCCTGTAAGGGGATATCTGAGATGATGTTGGCGACTTATCCACACTCTTCATAATCCATTGTGTGTGGGGTTTTTCGTGCATGCTACTGTGTGTATGTGTGTAGCGGACCAGGCCTGGCGTTGTTGATAAGGGCTGAGGGCTTAGTCCTCAGTTGCAGGGACACACTCAGAGCATTAATGAGCCCACAGCACAGAGGAGAGCCTCCGCCAAAAAGGTCTTTATCAGCTTCTACGAGCCTGTGTGCATCTGTGTGACAGTCAGAATGAAAGCGGGAGAGTCCCTGTGTCTTCATGTTTTGTTTTTGTTTGTTTTGCAAACTCTGAACTATATTTGTGGTAAAAGTATTGATTATAAAACCTTCTTTTTTTCCCCCACACACACTGTGCCTTGTCTTTGTTGTGGATATAGCCTGAAGGTGAGGCTCTAGCTTGAGATGCAACACACAGCAGTCTGAGAGGACACATCCATCACACAGACAGCTTAAACGCAGTGTGTGTATGTGTGCGATATCAGAAGTTAGTTAGTCGGGTAATAGGGTGATTTTGCAAGAGCTACCAGAGCCAAGATAGAAGGTGAGTGACTGACAGAGTATTATATTGGTTGTCAACGTGAAGCAGCAGATAAACGTCAGAAAGAAAATGGAGACATGGACAGACTGACAAGAAATATAGAGGCAGGATGACGTAAGTTGCCAAGAGGAAATGTTTGCACGTCTGTCTGCCGGACTGATGCACACAAAAACAATATTTCTAGCCACTCAGTTTACACACACACACACACACACAATATTATGGCAACAAGTGATGTGCACTTCAAAGTGCACACAAAGACAGTCGGAAAAAATACTCACCGACACTCATGACTGCTCATTGACTCCAACTTTTTGACAGATATCTTGTCCTCCACGTTCCCTCTTATACGTCATGTTTCATTAACTACAAGGCATCACTTTTATCTGCAAAAGGTAAAAAGAAGGAGAGATGGTGATATATATGGTGTCTGTTAAGTACCTGGATATTGTGTCTCTGCAAGTCAAAAGTAAATGAGACTCAACAAATCAAGAAGATAGTGAGGGGGAAAAAAGCAGCCAGTCTGTCAACCCAAAGAGACGCAGATGAAAGGGAAGCAGAGTGAAAGTTGAGAATGATTTTCATGTATTTCAGGTTGAAGAGTGTGCATAAATAATTTATGGGATCTAAGTGATGCTGGTTTGAGATTGCAGCAGGGGAGGGGTTGCTGAAACTGGTGCTTGGCAGGGGAGGGGGAGCTGCCGAGATGTGTGTACCACTTAGCAACGGGGGGTATTTTTCAGATGTACACAAACAAGAGGAGAAGAAAGAAGCCAAACTGCTGGGGACAGATAAAGTTGGTTGGAAAAATTTGACCCTGGAAGTACCAAAGGCACATCAAGGTGGTTTAAATTGGGTTGCTTATCAGTGAGGATATTTAAAACTAAATCTTTTAATCCCACTTATGTAAGTTTGTAAAGTGTTGCCACTGATGACTGTTTAACTTAGTCCTGTAAGTCTTTTTTGCATCCTGTCTCTTCTCTGAGCTCTCTCTAGTCAGTAAAAGTCAATCTGATGTTGACTCTTGTCTTATCTAGTGTGTGAAGGTTTTTATAGTGTGCATGAGTTTCCTTCGAGATTAAAAAAGTTTATCTCATCTCTTTCTCACCTTATTTTTATTTTTTACATTTCTTTACTAAATCATCCATAGTGTATGTTCAAAACGTCCAATGTATTGATATCCAGTTGCTGGTGTGTGAAGCAAAACGTTCATGTCACATGCACTGATCTGGAAAAAGAAAAATTTTGTAAAGTGTGGTTTTTCAGCATCGGGACACAGCAGGGCAACAACAGCTCCAGGAATATACATAATGAATGTCAGGATACCTCAAAACGAGTCAGAAGAATAG
The DNA here is from genome assembly GCA_037177055.1 of Atherinosoma microstoma. Lineage (NCBI taxonomy): Eukaryota > Metazoa > Chordata > Actinopteri > Atheriniformes > Atherinidae > Atherinosoma > Atherinosoma microstoma. The sequence continues at coordinate 23,529,287 of JBBBVU010000015.1, read as the reverse complement.
AATTTTAAAGTTGGAAACTTTAGTGTTGCTTTGAAAGACCAACAAAATTAGCTTTATGAGTGAACTGTCAGCAGGAGGGAACACTTATATGTCCTAAACTAGAGACTGATTATTCTAAAGTTGTTCCTGTTTCCTTTTGGCTATAAACATTCAGTTTTTTAAATTTAATTAATCCCTTAACCCCCTTGCCATATTTTCAGAAAAAACACACCTCAAAAGGCACCTAAAAGCCATATCCAAAGTAAATGAAGAATTGCTCCACAATAGTAATATTTATATGCATGTTATTGTTGTCTATGGACCTCAGAGAATGTATCCCCCGTGTAAGAAATTGTGTGTCTGTTACTATGCCTGACTTAATTGCAATAAAACAGAGAAATGTGAAATTTCTATCCTTTCCTTATTTGACAGATTATAATACCGTGCTAACAATGATCCATGCACACAGATGCCACTGATCACCATCAGCTAAGAAAAATCATTTCTAAACATTAACATTTGCACTAAAGTACACTTTTGGTGTTGTTTTGTTAAACCTTTGAGCAACAGTTGAAAATAAAAAAAACCCACCATTGTCCAGTTTGGGTTTTTTATTATTATCATCATCATAATTATTATTGGTGAATATGTTTCATTTTGTTCAGCACTTATAAGGGTTGATGCAGCTGAACGGGTAAAGGTTTGGACATAACATTCATTACTCTTGTTCATTAAAATCACTGAGCCAGAACAGCTTTTCATGCCATTTTCTCATGGTTTATGAACATAAAGTGTAACAAACTTGCAAAATTGCTTGAAATGAAGTCTGTACATTTGTATTCATATCCATGTCATTCTAATAACAAATGTTTTTTAAAAATAATTGACTTAAACCAAAACTCCTTTTTTTAGGATTTTAGAGTTAAAATAGTTAAAATAACTTCTTTTTTTTACGTTTGCTTCTTTAATTGGTGCAAAGAGCTTTTAAAACAACTGCTGTTACTCCTGACAACCATCCATTTAATAAAAATGGTAAATGATCAGCCTATTAATCTATGCACACATGCAAACAGTCAGCTTTCTTTTTCCTTTTTCATACTTTTCTTTTTTTATTGTGAGTGCAGCAGGTGAGTAGCTTTTCAACCTGCTAGAAATATATGTCCATCATTCTTCAGTGAGAGATTATTTACATGTGCAAAACATTCAAGACAGATCAATTCTTCCAAAAATGAACATCTTAACACATTCACCACAAGGCCAAATCATTCAATGCTCAAGAGCTACATCTCAGATTTTACCGGCCTCATTTAGCATGTTAAATCTTAAAGTGTATGATTAGAAAAATGATTGAGCACAGCTTGTTTGCGACAGTTGCCAGGAGAAAGTCTCTTCTCTCTGAAAAGAACATTGCAGCATGTCCTTTGGACAGATGAGACCAAATTAGATATTATTAGTCCTAATGTACAGTGCCACGTTTGGAGGAAACCAAAACACAGCATAATAGCTCAAACACCTCATATCAACTGTGGAGCACAGCAGTGGAAAGGCCCTTTGGGCTTGTTTTGCAGCTAAAGGACCTGGGATACCCTGACCTATTGCAGACAGTGAGTTATGAACTCCTTTGTATCCCAAAGTATTCTGGAGTTGTATGTGAGGCCATCTGTTCTCCCACTAATGCTTGGCCAACATTGACTCATGCAATGCGCAATGATCCCAAACACACCAGCAAATCAAGGTACATAAGAATTAAATGTACATACTTGAGCTATATCTAAAACAGCACAAAAAGCTTGATATACTCAACCTGATACATAAGAGACAGCAATAAAAACAGATAATGATTCTGTACAATGACCTGCACACCGACAATACAAACATGTCCACTCATATAACACTGTGGGTTCCTTAACTAGTGCGTGTCTGCTACCCAAGCCCTCGAATAATAGCAACCGCTCCCGAGCTACATAAGCACACAGTCACATGCATACAACGTCCAGCAGGTTATTACACTGGCAGTGTAGCTTATTACCCTGCCTCAGCACCACTCAATTGTTCTGCCTGGGTCCACGGGGAAAGGAGAAGCAGCTCAGTGTGCTACTTACAATAAGCCTAAGTAGGCCATAGAGACTGACTAAAGTATGACATACAGACACACCAGAGCTTCACCGTGCAGACTGTAGAAAGTCCAACTACATGTAAGATATTTTTAGGAACAGTTTTAGCAATACAGAGTGAACATGTGCATGTATTACTAACCATGTTTCAGGAATTAACTGTAAATAAACCTACACAGTCACGTCATGGAGACGATTAAAATAGTAAACCTGAAAATGGCTAAATTCCAATTTTAGTCATTTATCCAATTTTTGTATGAAAATGTAATGGGGGTTTTTTTTTCCCAACAGCACAGCCAAGGTCATATACAGTTGTCTGCAAAATTATTCATACACTTCCATTAAAGAAGGGAAAAAAACAGCTGTCACTGAAAAAAAGCTGAAACTGACAAAAGTAACAATATATGAACATTTTATGAAAACTCTCAATCAGACTTTTGCACCTGTTGACAGATATTCTGACCCACTGCTCATCAGCAAAGTGCTCTCATTGGTCCAGGACTGTATTGTTTGTTTGTTTTTTAAAAATTTTTTTAACTCAATTATATTAAAAAACAATGTCTTATTTCATTAAAGTATAATTTAGCAAATATATATCTATTATTAGTCTCCATTTATTTGAATTACTTTTACGAATTTTGCCTTTTCTTTAACCGCAGAGGTCATCGCAACCTTGAATTATCCATCCTCCAGAAGTTTATTAAATACTCTTACAGTGTGGTGGAGAAATACAGAGACAGGAGGGTGAGGGGCAGAGAGAGAAGGAGAGAGGGGGGGAGCAGATCTATTTTAGAGTGAGATTAAGCAGAGCTGTGTTGAAATAGAAGCCTTGACCAACCAAGCCATGATCCGGGGTCTTATTAGAGACTCTTATTAAAAGTTAAGGAAGACCCTAAGAACCTTACAATAAGACAGCGGGTGAGAGAATCATACACCAAAGGGGGTGAAGCATGCAGTGCTGAAAGGATCGAGTTAAACCCCAGTTTCCTGTGCTCTCCCCCCCCCTTTTTTCACACATACGCTGCATGACCATCTTTCTCCCCACTCATCTGCAGTGACTCCTCCTCACTCTCCAACCAGGTCAGTTAAATAAAGTTCACAGATTTAGCCTAATTTTGGCAAGTCTGAAGACTTCACACAAAAACAGTGCAAGAAAGCTCACAAAGGCCATTGTGCGTGTATCCATGTGTATACTGGAGGTTATAGATTTTTGTGCAAATTCCTTTTCCTGTATTGCTTGGCAGTGTGCTGCACAGTCACTGAGCAAAGCACAGGCCTGATGCAGGATGACTTGGTTTGGTGCAGTCCTGTGTAGCTGTAGCCCATGCCGTAGAGAATAGAGGAGTGCTGTACCACCTGCTTATTGATCAGTTAAAAGATAAGACCTGCTAGAGCTTAACAACAGACCCCAAGGGAGGTGTTGGTGTAGAGCTGTGTTTCTATCTCCCCTAGAAGCCCAGGGATGTAGATCGAAGACCACAATGTGTGTATGTGTGCGAGAGAGACAAAATGGCATTAAAAAGCAGTGACCAAAAAAGTCAAAGTAAAGCATATATATGTACAGTTTCCAACAATTTATTGTCATTCTCTTCCCCTTAGCCCCTAAATAAAACCCATCAACAGAGCTTTGTCCTTCAAACCAGAGCAGGCAGGAGGCATAATGGAAACCATGGCAACGAGACAGCACTGCTTAGGGTGAGTGAGGATGGATGGTTGGATGGGGTTTACTGAGAGGACAACTGAAGGGGAAGTTCAACTGAGAAAATATGTGGTGGAAAAGAGGATGATTTTCAACAGTGGTTTTAAACCTCCATCTTGTATGAATGTCTGAACAGCACAGACGTAAGCGCAGACACACTCTGCGACATACGGTGGGGATTCATTTTCTTGGCAGATCTCTAGGACTTCGAGGTGTAATGTGAGGCGATGCTTTGGTTTAATAAGGGCTTTATGGGGTTTCCTTCACAATTTCCAAGACTGGGCTATCAAAGTTGCTCATTAAGCATTACACACCCCATAGAATAGAACTGGGCTCATACCAATGGAAACCTATTCCCAGCCATTAAGAATCTGGCACAAAGTCCATTTTATTAACGTTAGCTAACAGCATGTAGTGGCTTAAGGTTTGCTCAGATGTTATGCTGGTTCCATCCGGCAGTAAGCTGGAATTATAATGTCAAATTTAAAACAAACGTCACAGGAACAAACGTACAAGGATTAATGGGAATGTATTCTAATTTATTCCATTCCTAATCCCTCATTATATCCCTCATAAGTAGCTGTAAGCAGTCAGATGCACATACACTCAGCCAGGCAGTAAAGCCTCCAGTTAGTTAAATTTCCCAGAATAACCAACCCTTGGACAGCTCAGACTACTGTATTCTAGCTCACTTACTAAAAAAATAAAAACAAAATTATTAACTTATCAGTGTCTTAAGTTTACTCAACCGGTATAATTTGTAGTAAAGTGAAGCCTAACCATGCCAATTTAGCATAACTGTGCTAAGGTTTGCTGCAAGTTTAAGCTTGACTATGCAGCTTTAGGATAACTATGCTAAAATTTGTATAATGTGCATAACAGTACTCAAATGTAAAGCAAATCCATGCCTAACTACGGTTAAATAGGAAAACTGTGCTAAAACTTGTTGTAATGTATGAATACAGTTATAGCACTGTCACCTTAATGGTGCGTTCAGACCAAACGCGTCGGGAGCGTCCAGTTTACATGCAAGTCTATGGCCGACGCGCGTCAAGGCGTAAGGCGCGGCGCGTTTTGAGATTTTCAGCATCCGACGCTCTGGACGCATGTCGAACGCCGGAGTTGGAAAATCGGAACTTTTGCCGCTGGACGCGGGGCGTCAACCAATCGGAGCGACTCAGCGTCATGACGTATAGACGCATTGTTTTGACAGGACAGAAATGCCTTTGTGTCAATGAAAAATACAAACATAAAGGAGGAAATATAAACTTTAAAAAGATCGGAAGACAAACTAATCGTGGCTGTTTGTACACACACTGTCATTTATGACA
>JBBBVU010000015.1:23505952-23516078 GCA_037177055.1 Atherinosoma microstoma | reverse complement strand
CCACCCTGCGGAGGAAACTCATTTCGGCCGCTTGTATTCGCGATCTCGTTCTTTCGGTCACTACCCAGAGCTCGTGAGGGTAGGAATGCTCTCCCATATGCTCTCCCATTTTAACATAATGCACCCTTCCTGTTAAGTAGCTTCTCAACCACTCCCCAGCAACCCTACCATACCCTACCATACAGCTTAAGTTTACTGAGTAAGATTGAGTGATTGATTGTATCAAATGCCTTTTTCAAATCAATAAATATTCCAACTGCATGTTTATTCTAATCTAACGCATTAGTGATTTCTTCTATTGCTTCCATTATTGCCATTGAGGAGGTTGGTTTTGTTCTGAAAACATTCTGACCTTGATTGATTATTTGATGTTTGTCAAGAAACTTTTCTAGTCGGGACTTCAAGAGTTTTTCTGGAATTCTGGAAAATTGCGGTAGTATGGATATTGGTCAATAATTTGTGTTGCTGTGTTTACTCGAAGAATATACCATACGCACTGTCCACGTCCGATTCACTGTAGAATGTACCTCAATCCAGGAATATTAGACTATTATTGAAGGCTTTAATAGTCTCTTCAGCTCTAACTCTTTTATAGATGATTTTCATATCATCTTTAAAAAATTTTATATCACAGTCAGAGTAAATACAGGTAAGTTGTCAGTGATGTCGCACAGAAACAGGCCGCTGGTGATCTGATTTCCAATAATGTTATTAAAGATGTTATCAATGATTGTGGCACTGTGTGATGTTATTGTGCTTGGCTTAGTTATTGTTGGATAAATGGACATTGTGTCCAAGAAATCATCAACAACTTTCAGTTTAGTTGATAGTCCAACATTGAAATTGCCACAGACAAATTAATATTTTTTGGTATACAGAAGAAAATAAATTCTCCATCCATTCACTGAAAAGTTCTATACTTGAACCAGGTGATGGATATACACAGCTTATTATTACATTTTTTTTCCGTTTCATTGTGAATCTCGACAGTCAGAAAGCTTCTGCAATGTCACATTCATTTCGGTCCAGAAGCATCAATTTTTCTGCAAGATCTTGTAGTGATGATGGGAGAGTCGACCCACTGTCCAAAGCCTTCTCCAGCACATCCCAAAGATTGTCAATGAGGTTAAGGTCTGGACTCTGTGGTGGCCGTACCATCAGAGAAGATGGAATAACCTGCTCATTCGGTATATTCAGGTAGTCAGCTGGCCTCATTCATTTTATGCATAATGTTGCTGAGCCTAGACCTAGCCAACAGCAGCAACTCCAGATTATAGCACTTCCCCCACAGGCTTGTACAGTAGGCACTAGGCACGGCTGTATCACTTCATCCTCCTCTCTTCTTCCACTGATGTACCTATCACTCTGGAACAGGGTAAATCTGGTCTCATCAGACCACATGACCTCTTCCATCGCTCCAGAGTCCAATCTTTATGCTCCCTAGATAAAAAATGAAGCCTTTGTTTCCGGTTAGCCTCAATGATTAGTGGTTTTCTTCAGGTTAAAAAGCTGTTTAGTCCCAATCCCTTGAGTTGCCTTCACATTGTAAATGTAGAAATGCTCTTACTTCCATGATCAAACATAGCTGTGAGTTCTACTCTTGTTTTTTTTGTTTTTTACAATTTGAATTTACCAAATGTTATAGTGATCACTGATCACCATCATTCAAGATTTTTTTTTCTGCCCACATTTCTTCCTGGAAGATGATGGTTCCCCACTATCCTTCCAGTTTTTAATAATGCGTTCTTTGCTAGATTCATGCCAATAATTTGACCCTTCTGAAACAGCTTAACATATTTTCCACAAACACAGGATGTGTCTTCTGACATGGTTGTTTAAGAAATGAGAAGCTACCCACTGCATCAGTTAGGGTTAGATAACTTGTTGCCATGGAAAATCTGTGCCAACATTGAGCTGTTAATCCAGAACTGAGTGCAGGTCTTGGGATGTTGCACAAATAAACCAATTTTAGTTAATGTGGGATCACCTAATTGTAATTTAATAAGATATGCAGGTATATCAGATATCAGCACCCACCACTCCTGACAAACGTGCCAAGTTTTGTGAGTTTCTAAGCACGTTCAGTAGGTTTACCAGGGAAAACTGTATGGTTAGAATTAGAATACATCCAGATTTTCCTAGCGGCACATTTCTTTCATGTCATGTCATATTTTATAGAGACTCGTTTAAATTATGTCCCTTTTCATGACAATGTCACCACCTTGAATCCTAAACCACCTAAAGACTGTAACGTCAACCGTTCCTGCAGAAAAAGTAGTTCTGAATCAAACTGCTGGCATACATAAAAATATACACAAATATATAAAATATTTTATTTACTCCACTTATCAAGGATCCACATGCTACCTACCAAAAGGTGTCATGTCATATCCATCTACAATAAAGTGGCTTAAAAAATTGAAGGATTCAGCCCATTTACCCAGTTATGAAAACAGTGCAGATGGAAACTAACCGCAGTCACTTTGCTGCAGTAAAGTATACTCTCTCATCTCTCACTTAAAATCACCAACTAAATCCCACAAATTCAGTATATGCACTTGGCTTGCCACTCAACAGGCTCTGCCTCTTGTGCAACCTGTGGACTTAATTTGCTTTGCTTAGGACGATGAGCACACTTGTGGAGGTGGAGTGCCCCGAGAACAGTTGGGTTAAGCAGCTTGAGGCTGTCCCCCCTTTGCAAGGTTAAAAACATCACGTTATGCATCACTTTCACCTGACTTAGCTCTGTTGTTAGCTGGCTCCTCTGTGCTGAATTGCTGGATCAAACTGTTTTGTGTGAGGAGGCTATTGTATTATCATACGAGAAACAGAGTTTTATCAGCACATGCACGCACACACACAAATAATGTGGGGTGATTAATCCCCAAACGACAGTTTTCATCATTTCACTGCCTGCGGCTACAGCCTGGCCTCCACACACTCTGCTGCTAAAGGTCAATCCCCCACTGAGAATGAAGTGATTCAGCATCATATACACAGAACACATATGCAACACCACAGCCACTTGATGGAAAATTAGAGGTTTGTGCATCTGTTCAAGCTTTGAGCTTAGAACATATGACAGTGCATAAACAGTCCAACTAACACTCCCTACTTCCTGATACACTGAAAATCTCTCAGACACAAACACGCCTACATGTGAGTAGTAAAGATTATGGATGCTGACATTTTTCATGGAGCCTACTATCTTAACTGACTCTTGATTTCCTTCCAGCTTTCAGATAACATTGATTGTCTTGCCACAGTGCCAGCCCAGCGTGCAGGCCTGTGAAGATTGAGCTGCTAATGATAAGGCTGTTTTCTGTCAGGTTCTCAGTTCAAGTCCTAGAAGACATATATTTTAGCAGGCATCCTGACCCTGGTGCAGCAATCTTTTTCTTTGCCTTCCTTTAAAGCCCCTACATCTTTTCCCTTCCTCCCTGAAGTCTCTCCCTTCTCCTTCTTCCTCCTTCTCTGCCCCCAACTCCATGTCTGCAGGTGGATATGCTTATCTCCAGACACTTCATTAGTTCCATTAAGATTGGTTCCAATGGTTCCTAAACCTACACTGTTCCTTCAAAACAACAGGCAGGAGAGCAGCGTTAGAAATCTTTTGACTTTAATTTCTTGTTGAGATAAGTTTATGAATAAGTACCGTGTTTACTTGTACAATGAATATGAAATCAATCAGAAACAATAGTTTACCTCTGGTATAAGACGGTCAAGCTGACCAGATCTGTTTCTGTGTGATGGGTGTGTGGACAGCCATTCGGGTAAAGTGGATTCTCCTGTAAGTCGGTTTATGAGTTCCAGCTGCATCCAGAACACAGGACCTGCTCGCACATCTGCACATGCCTGGGAAGGACACAGGATTTACATCATTAAATCAAAAACACATACATGATGTGGCATCCCTCTGTCTCATGCTAAATGGAAAAAATCTTACTAATAGATTGCATGAGTTTGGTTTAGTTTGACAACAGGGCCCCCTGGTGCCCTGCAGACAAATTACATGATGCAAGAGCAACGGCAGCATTAGAGGAGATTCTGTAATCTTAAAATAATCACAAACACTGAAGGAGCAAAAATGTTTTAAATAAGGCCTCATTCATTTAAAGGACACTCATCCAATATAGCACTTCATAGCAATAGACATGGGGAAATCTCAAAAGACAGATTAAAATATCCAAAAGTAGAGCAGAAGAGGCCCAAGTTGAAGATTTTGCAGAGGAAGGTTCTCTAAGAGTAAAATGACCAGAAATTATGAGTGGCATCCATGATAATGCTTTCTTTCCTCTTTCAGCAAAGGAAATGTTAGAAAATCCTTTTTAAAAAGGAAATAAGATGATGCCATCCCACAATTTTTTTGCAGCCATGTTTAAAAAAATGCTCAATTGTTTCAAATTCGGATTTATCAATTAAAATAGGATTCCTGGAGATGTAAAGTGCAACCAATGATGCACTTTTGTGACTTATTTTCACTTTTTATAATGTCCTAAATGACTGAACTTGTGATAACATTTATATTTTCTTCAGACTGTCGAAGTTTTTACAGAATAAATCAAACAAAATAGATTTTAAAAAACACAAGGTTAAGTTTCTAATGTACTTTTTGTAGTCCACATTTGTAATCGTTGTAATTTTACCACAGTATACTGATGAGACAGCTTACTGTATGTGCAATCTGGTTGTCTGCTGTTTTCTTTTTCTAAATCCTCATGTAGTCTCACTCACATCTTTCTCATATTTTGTGACATTTGTCTCCAAAATGAGGGAAAAAGCATAATTATATTACCCTGTGATTTTCAGACAGCTCTAAAAAGGGATGAATCTACATTTCACAAAACTTTTTTTTTTTTTTTCTCATCACATCAATTTCTTTCAAACTTGAAACATGAAGGTTTGAATGTAGGCTTTCTTTTAAGATGTTTAAGACTAAAGTCGAAGCTGATATAACTCTCACAAAGTCATCAAGGCTATATTAGTATTATAAACGCCACAAATATATGAAAGAAAAAAACAGGCCAAAAACAAACTTAAAACTCATCCAAATACAAAAAAAGACAGAAACTGATTAATACTTATCAGTAATGCCTCAATTGCACTTTATGTGTGAACAAAGATTTTCTCCTTCTAGTGTTGACCAGATGGTAGTCGTGATACCTTTGCAGCCAACAGCAATCCAACTTGATCTGCCTCAGCTTCCAGTTTACGACTGTAGGGACGGCTGAACATCAGCTGCAAGAGAGACACATTACGGTTTACAGCATATATGAAATGAAATGAAAATGAAATGAAATATACTTTATTTATCCCTCGTAGAGGGAAATTATTGTTGTAGCAGGTTATTTATATATTTATATATATATTTATTATAAGGTTTATATAAATAACTGTGTAAAAGCAACAAGATTTTTCCTGAAATTTATAACAAAACAATTAAAGATTTTTCAAAATTTGAGTAGGAGTTTTGTAATATTAAACCCATGTGGCTTTAATAGCCCATAGCTCCATTTACACTATCTGTCCGAAAGGAAAGTAACAGACTCTAGCGTTTTGTTGGACTGACTTCAGTTTTGATTACTGCACCCATCTGCCGTGAAATCATTCCAATAAGCCAGAGTTACATTCATTTTTCACCAGCACTTTGTACTGATGATGAAAGACTCTGTGTAAAGTATTCTCTGGCACATCGCAAGATGGTCTGAACTCATGCTCCCCATATCACAACGCTGCCCCCACATTCTTGTACAGTAGCCATTTGGCATGATGGGTGCAGCGCTTCTTCCACTACTCTTCTTACTCTGATGTAACCATCAGACTGGAATAGGGAAACTCTAGACTCATTATACCGAATGACCTTTTCCCAAAGATAAGAGTCCAATCTTTACACTCCTAAGAAACTGCAAACCTTTTCTGTATTTCTGATTAGCCTCATTTATAGGTGATTTTTGTAGGGCTAAGTAGTTGTTTGGTCATAAAACCTTCAGTGTATTTTCACATTGTGTCATTTCAGTCTGTTCTATTTGCCCAATCAATAAACTGACATGGATCAAAGGCTCACAGACCAATAATTTCACCCTTCTCAAAGAGATTGACATCATCTCCACGCGACATGTCCTCTGGCATGTTCCTTTCAGGAATGAGAACCTACTCACTGCATCAGTTTTGGTTAATAACTAGACTTGTTAGCTGAAGCATATTTTAAAAATCTGCACTTTTCCAGTTGGAGGCCTTTTATCTTTTTGCTTAGTTAAACACAGATGGTAACTTCTTGCTGTTTTGAAGGGGGGGTTGCAGGCAGTGTGTTTTTAAATGATGAATAGTAATGCCTCACCTCTGTGATCTTGTCCTTTGCCCATTGTCCCAGCACTGCCAGGCTGTCTCCGGGACACATGGCCCAGATGGCTGTCACCAGAATAAGAGACAGAAGGTCCACAACATGAGACAGGCTGGCCTTCTCTGCCTGGGGGGGTCAAGACGGTGACAGGAGGAAAGGAATGAAGGAGAGAAGCAAAGGATTGTGGTAGAGATGAACGAATGGGTGAGAGAGAGAAAAAGAGAAAAGCAGAGTTAAAAAGTTTTTGGGAGCTGAACGAGGCAGCTGGAACATATTGATTGTTCCCATCTATTTTAGTGAAACATTTTCGCTGTAACAGATTTAGAGGTTTTAACGGCCGATCCAATACTGCACACTTACTGTGTAACACCAAGCTCATCGATGCTCATTCCCCTCATCTAATTAAAATCTCCTTCAAGCATTTCCTCTGAGGATGTTTGAAGACTTGAAATACCCCCAACTTCATTAGACACTTTTTATTAAAGAACGGGAGAAATGGTCTTTAAAAACGGCTATTTGTGGGCAATTAATAAACAATGAGAGTCCTCACTAACTGCGTGACTGGTCATCATAGTGCAGACAGAATTAGTGAGTGTTTGGAGGTGGCTGTCAGGACTCTTTTATCAACAGCTGATGAAACAGCACTGCAACTAATGCCACTTCAGCCGATATTATAAGCCTGAGGCAGAGAGGAGGTTGATGAATAGTCAGGAGATATCTGTGTATAATCCCATACAGTACATGATGCAGCTATAGGATGTCCACAAGCATATCTTATAATCTTGTGTAGGAGAGACCTGGAAGGCTTCCAGTAGGAAACTTCCCCTCTCTGTTTGTAGGGCCTGCGAATGACTAAAGTTTGTTCTTCAACATCATTTGCACTTGAGGTGTTTGCACTGACTCATCCTCATACTAAAAAAGGTCTGCTACTGATCAGCTAAGCTTTGAAAAAATGGAAGCACATGGCACTTTGCATACAGCAGCAACTCTGCTTCAGAAGCTAAACAGGTTTGTTTTATTAAACTGCTTTTTTGCATCCTACAAAGTTCTATTTGTGTAACATTTAGGCAAACCTGTTGGCAGAAGTTCAATAAAACTTTAATAACTACGTTATCAGTGTTGTGCACAAACAAGTTCAAAACACATTCAAGCTCATTGAACACATTTGTTTTTCTGTGAGTGTTGAACTGAACAAAACTTATTTGCAAATAAAGAACTTGAACATGAACTTGTTCAGATTACATGAGGTCCCGCAGCAGTCACTGCCTACATTTCCCTGGTGCTAAACCCGACTTCACACTACATTACCTACGATGCACTGCACACTCAAGCGTAACAAACCAGCAACACTCAGTGGCCACGCCGGTGCAGTCCTGCTCTTAAAGTGTAGATGAAAAGTGAGGTACTGCAGACACAGTGTGCACATCAGCTGCTTATGATTATTTACAGGAAAATTACGTACGGTCTGAAAATGATTTCATTGCAAGATACAACACTTAAATTTTTTTCTTTTTCAAGTCATCTTTTACTCTCAATTCTAACCTAAAAAAATGGAATAAACTGAACTTTGAACTAGTTCAAGATTGAAATGGAAAACTCTGACCATGAACTCAACATGAAATAATTTAATCCTGTGAGAACTCAACTTTGAGCTAATTCATGAGAAGCATGAACTTGCACAACACTGGTCAAAATAAGTGCAGGTTTATGTGACAATAAGCATATATCCATTATATTTTCATCACTAAAGAGCAAAAAATTTATATCCAAAGACACCACAAATGTTCACCCTTTACTGTAGCTCAGAAGGAACAAACTCACTTTCAAAGGAGCCGTAAAGATTATTTTTGTTAAGTTTTTTATTTAAGTATTTTTAGTTTTAAGGTAACTAAGGGGTTATTCATTTGCTGCAATTTGCAGTTTTTGCCACCAGATGTCACTAAATCTTGCACAATGGACTTTTTTCCCCTGTAAATATTCACAGAGGAGTTTTGCACCGCTGTAATAACAGTGAGGACACTTGCTACTGTGCTGTAAGGAAGAAAGAAACTAAAGTAAATCACTTATGTTAATAATGATGCTGAGAGGGTATGAATTTCTAACTAACAAAGAGTGTAGAAAATAATCAGTAGTAGAAATAATGCCACAAAAAACACCACAGATTGCTGAGGGTCTTGTACTTACAGTGTGATCAAGTATAGCATGTGCCATTTCATGTCCCAGAACAATGATGAGCTGGTCAATGTCTGCCACAGCATCCAGCATCCCCGTAAACATAAACACTTTCCCATTCTGCATAAAGAAAAACATCACACATCTGAGCCAAGGCTGTTTTTGCAGATATTTTACACAACCAAGTAAAAATATTAGCAAAAGTAAAATACGAAGAAACTAGAAAAAGAAGAAAAAGAAAAAGGAGCAGGAGAAGAAGAAGAAGAAAAAGACGAAGAAGAAGAAAAAGACGAAGAAGACGACGACGAAGAAGAAGAAAGTTTTCAGTTTGCCTTTCTTTAAACTCACTGGCAGTACAAAGGCATTGACATTTGGAGCGTCCACCACATGAACACTCCAGGGGACTTCAGACACATCAGGAATGTCCTTGTTCCTTTGTGCCAAGAGCTGCACCAACTGCTCCACCATCTGGTGACGAGGGTCAGTGACTGGAAGCAGGTGCTCTGCAAACTCCTTCATGTACTGAAACACAGAGAAATAACCAATATTCATAAAATAATTTAGTTTCCTTCTGATCACATTACGTTCTAATCTCCACCCACTTCAACAAATATAATCTTTCTTGCATTTACTGTTTTCATTCCCAACTCTATCATGCTAATCGATGTGTAACAAACATATTTACGATTCTCTACCTACAAACATCCGGTAAAATACACCATAGACCTCTTTCCTCACCGCCTCTGATGTCAGAGTGGCCAGCTCCATGTACTTTTCTCTGCTGAACACCAGGAGGCGGATCCGTCCTGTCACCGGGGACTCATCCAAGTGTGTAAGGAGGAGAAGGACCACAATCACCATAGCAAATCCTGTCCCGGCCGCCAGATGCCATCGCCGCCTCAGGAACCATTCACGGATGAGCTGCCGGCGGTTGTTTGGTAGAGCCGCCCACCACTTCCTTATACTCCTTTAGACAGATGAAACACTAAGTTTTATTGTATCCTGTTATGTTGCTCATGAAGCCTCATGCAATAAGTCTAAAATCATATACTGCTCAACAGTATAACACTTAAAAAAGAAAATAATTATTGAGATTGTATGGATTTTGGCTGTAAAAAGAAAGGGGGAAAATAATCAGCAACAACGACTTCAGTCAGAACTACAGAAATGCAGACTAAGATCAATGATCTCTTCTTCAAAGGCAAGTAGTGCATAAAACACATGCATAAAACATCCTCACAGCAATCTGCCATGCATAAAACGATAGTCACTTTGTTTGAGTCCTCAAAGGGAATAATGAAATATTGAATTTAATCAAAACTTCTAAGATTTGACAGAGCATCTCTGTGAAGCTGTTTTTTAAAATAATGTTATCAGAGACACTAGAATAATGATCGATTTGTAACAATTAAAATGAGCTCATTATAATAGTTAAGGGAGTAACGTTATTATAGACTTGATATATATTCTGACACAATTGTAAGGCATTTAATGATATAATATTAAGCTGAGTAATAAATATTGATGTTCCACCATTATCAAGTCTATATATCCCTATAAAGCCAAACGTATCATATTTGATACAGTTTCTGAGATATTTTGCATCTTTTTATG
>JBBBVU010000015.1:23485763-23505852 GCA_037177055.1 Atherinosoma microstoma | reverse complement strand
ATCAAGTCTATATATCCCTATAAAGCCAAACGTATCATATTTGATACAGTTTCTGAGATATTTTGCATCTTTTTATGGTAAAAACTTTGCTCAAAACCCTGTTGTATGTACCTTGGTATCTGCCCTCCAATGGATATCAAGAAGCAGAAGACTACACTACAATTATTTTGACATGTCACACGGTCAGAAATGGTAGACCCCCCTCTAAAAAATAAAATAAAATAAATGTTACCTTTTTCAGATTAAAAAAATTGGACTCTTCTCCCCAGTTTTTCTTGAGTTTGCCGTTAAAGGGTTAAATATGAAAATATATGAAAATGTTACCAATTTTCTGTGTGTTGTATGGAGGTTTATGGGTGTTAAACGTAAGTTTTACGTGTCAAATCTGATTTCAGTCTATGAAACATCAGTACTGTCTCTTACCTGCCCAGTAGTAAGGCCGCAAGCTTCTGCAGAGGTTTAAGAACAATCCATATGAGGGGAGCAGGCAGGGCTCTCGTGGAGGCAGAGGTGTGGAAGTGGTGAATACATTGTATTAGGGCAGGTGTGCAGGGCGCAGGTAAAGTGGGTTTGACGCCATAATTTAAGCACGCCGTCCTTCCACTTCCACAAAACAAGTAAGGTGGTCCTTTTGCTGTAGCTCTCAGTTGAGCAGTTGTTTTAAATTTGATATGAGAGACTAAACATGTCTCGTTCGCGGGACATTCTGCTTGTTTACAAAGCAGGAAGTTTCGAGGCAAATGTGTGAAGCAGGAAGAGAGACGAGTGTTCTTTAAAACGCTACGGCAAAGTAAAGACATCGTTATTACAGGAGAGAGGACATCTTATACTGTAAAAAGGCCAAACATGCTCACCCTGGAGAAGAAATTACTATCGCGGGTCGATACGATACTTTTAAACTTTCTCAAAGGTAGACACATGTCGACCCCTCTGTACTGTTCTCAACTGTCAAAGTCAATGCTAAAGGGGGCGCTAGCTAGGAGTAACCTTGGTTACCACAGTCCGGCGGCGGTACACTTTAGCAGTTGCACTTGTCCAAAAATATTTTGGTGACGTATTACACGAGTATTCTACTCTCTTCCAACTCTAATTCCGGTATTTAACTAGAAAGAAAAGAAATTACGCAACATTTATAAATTAGTAATAAACCGGTTAGAAATGCTTGACATTCCAGCTTGGCAAATGAACCCCCGGAAACACTTCAGTATCAAACGTTCCGGTCATGCAGCACAGATAAAAGTTGCCTAAATATATAAAAGAGTAGAAGTTGCCAATAGATAACAACTATGGAAGCGACTAACTCTTTATTGTAAACTCAGTTTCATCCTAAATGGAGAAGATAACGTTTTAAATAGTGCTGGAAACAAGAGCCTTTAAACAAATGGACAAAATTACTGTCAAAGTAGTACACAAACATACAACAGACCACCTAATATAAAAAATAAATTTTTAATTACATGTTAAAGAGAATTCAGAAGAACAGAGAACATTTTCCCTCATCCATACACTCTCTCTGCCAAACACAAGAGTTTATATCCTGCAAGGACTTCACATAAAGCACCATCACATTAATAGATTCCAACTCTGTCTCTTAAACAACCATTTAAATTTGAGAACTCAGCACTTTGCTTCCGACAGAGATCCCAGAAACCAATATTGGAATAATAGTATCTCAGTTTATGGATCCACACAAACAATAAAACAAGACTTACAGACGCATACAAAATCCCACAGGAGTATTGTGCCTATTTATGGGTTTTTGGTTTAACATAGTTGTAACTAATCAAGTCTAAAACCATATAAAATGTCATAAAATATAATCCTAGCTTATTAAGTGAATAATACTAAACATAAGCCTTAATGTCTTTAAAAACACTGTTTTAACCTTTGTGAATATAACATGGTACAGAACAAGGGCGGTTGACTAGAAAGTTCACAGTAAATAGTCATGTTCGGTGGACAACACAGAGCCTAGATGCAACACTGTGCTGCTGTTCGTCTCTACGTCTCCTATTCCTTCCTGAGGCTTCTCCTGACTGATCAGCTGATCAGCACCAATGTCATCAGAGTCCACTGGTGGTTCTCCTTCTTCCTTGTCTGACAATTGCTGCTTTGAGATGAAGTCTGACCAGAAGAGGGACTGGATCTGAGTGAGGAAGGGGTCTCCCTCCCCATATGGAAGGGGTTCCAAATATCTCACCATAGATGCCAGCATCTAGAGGGAGGGAGTCAAATTAAATGAAGTGGTAAAAGGAGGTGTAAATCACTTTACAAAGCCATAAAAGGCAGAGATGTGCAAACTGCAATGACCCATGGGTTCAACTGACCTTCTCCAAACAGGTGAGATGAGAGTCTCTCCGGTATAATCTGTCCATCTGCACATTTCTAGCCAATCAGAAATGCCGAAAGCTGTTTAATACTGTTCAATAGCCCATGAAGAACAGACTTGTTTATCACTCACCCGGGTGCTTGAGCATATTTATGGATGATCCACTGAGCCCTCCTCATTGTTTGTTCCCAGTCAGGGGTGTCTTGTGATGACAGGAAGTCAAATCTGTAGGGCAGCTCTGCGGAGGAACAGAGCCAGAGAAAGACTCAGCCAGAAGATACGCTGTTAATACATAAACAAACTACTGACCTACATTGTCAGCTTGATTTCAAAGCCTCTTAATCTCGACTGTTTTGAAGCTTCGAGTCATTTTTTTCTATGTGTGCGTTTTGTTTTTGACATACTGTGGGGGCCCGAGGGCTCCTGGCTCTCTTTTACCAACAAGCAGGTAACTTGGGAGTGGGGGGAGGGATTGGCTGGATCATATGGGCTCACTATCATCCCGATGAAAGGGGCTCCACCACGTGAGAAATAACTCTGAATCAAATCAGGACAAAAAGAATCAGACCAATGTTCACGTGTAGAGAATCCTGCAGTAATTCTCTCATTCATGGACTTTTACCTGGAACTGGTCCTGTGTGCCGACATCCCGCACTGATGGGTTTGGGTGGAACGATGGGTGTGAATGGTACCAGCCCACCACACCGAGGCCCAGAGAGGACAGCACATCGCAGGCCTGTGTCTGAGACACCGGGTCCATCTCACACTGCAGACCTGTGCTCACACTGTTACACGGCTCCGCTGCACAGATCTACGCATACAGATGTTTTTCAGTTTTCAGGACATGTTGTGTTTCTTTACTTGCTTCTCACTTCTCCTACCTTCAGTACTTTTGCGTCCTCATTGAACGTTCCACCCAGCAAACCAATGACTTCCGCTCGTGACACGTGGGCATGCTGAAGGAGAGATTGCAGCACATTTAATCGGTTAAGAAACTGAAAGATGCTAGACTTTTGACAAGAAATATCATTTGTACCACAAAAACACTGGCTGACAGCCTGAAAGCATAGAATAAATATTGTGAATGAGGTTGTGTGTGTGTGTATAATATACCATGTCCATGATGAGAAGCGTCTCAGCACACACAATGACCTGGAATGGTTCCTGGGGAAAAAGTGAAGACATTAAGTTACTTTTAAAAGTCCATGTTGTTGACACATACTGTATGCAAAGAAAAGAAACATGCTTTTACTGTACTACTGTAATACAAGACTCCATAAGACCCTACAAAGACTTTCTAATTTAAAAAGAACAAATAAGTTCAAGAAAAACTGTCTTAAACTAATTTAATAGAAAAAATCAGCTTCCACTTACTTCTTAAAACTCTTTCTTGGGCACAATTATTGTGTTCCATGTATCTTTATTATGAAATCACTATGATCAAGTCACATGTCTGCTATTCATTTTCCTTTTTAAGCATCCCAACTGAGACTTCAGCCCTGTGTTCCACAACTGAGAGTTTTAATCTCAAGTTAAATTTGCAGCTGAACACATTGAAAAGGAAAAAAAAAAATCCTTCTGAAGGAGAATTTTATGATCAGATAAGAAAAAAATATGTTTTGGTCACACTGACCACATGTATGCTTGATTAAAGGGGGCATATAATCAATGCAAAGAAAGCCCCACCAACAAAGCTTAAATGTCACATTTTTTAACGAGAATATTTTCTAATCGTCTGAAGTCTTGATCAACTGAATGAAGAAAGCTGGTTTTGTGATTTGTTGCAGGCAGGAAACGTTCGAGGCTGGGGTGGAGAGGAGGACGGCGGACAAACCGTTATCTATTATTGATAACCCTGAACACCTTCTCCATCACACACTGGACAGACAGTGGCGCTCCTTCTCCCGGAGACTCATCCAGCTTGGCTGTCACAAGGAACATTACCGAAGTTCATTCCTGCCTCAGGCAATAACACTAAACAACAGCTCCTCTTAGTCAGACAGACTCCAGACTCTAATGTTTAGCTTCTTTCACACACCACTGCACCTTATCATTAAACCCTAATTACACATTACTTATGGCTCAAATCTCCGATTTTCTGCATTTTTCCCTTTTTATCTGGATATTTGTAAACTGTATATTGTTTTTTGCATCATCTATTATTCTAGGCATGTTTTCTATTTGTATTGGTTATTCAGTGTGCTCTTGCATCTCATTCTTCCTTTCTATTCTACTCCTGTAATGCTGCTATAACACCACCATTAACCAGGCAGAGATCGTTAAAGTACGTCCGATTCTGACGTCTGATATTCTTCCTTTATGCTCAAATAACTAAGCAACGTCAGAAGCTTCTTCAGCTCTGCTGCAATAACAATACAAGTGGTCATTCCTGTAATAGTCTTATACAATAACTTTCAGCATGAGAAGAGACTCTTCCTTTATACAGAAGTGCATATTGTGCAGACATACAGCATCACTGGAGACAAAATGATGACACTGACCTGTACATCCTCTTCAAAAGACCTGCAGGGGATCAGCTGGAAGGGATCAAAAGACCTAGTGGACAGAGTGAGATTATAGTGTCAGTATTATCATTGCATATGTTTTGTTCTTAGCGTATCAGTCCATCATGCTCACCCTCTGTATCTTGACGTCTTGCAGGGTTTAGGCTGCTTCTTCATCTCCTCCCTCCTCAGAGCCAATTCTTCAGCACTGAGATGCTGGTAAACACACCACCACCCCCCACACAGAATCAGAAGAAATAATCATGTGAATTTATAATCCTCGCAGTGTGAGCATGTCAGAATCCAAACCTCAAAAGTCTGCCCCTCCAAATCTTTAGCGTCACACCAGTTCCCCCATAAGTCTCGCACTCGCCGTTTCCTGGTCCGCTACAACCAAACAGAGGTTGGAATAAATCTGCTTGTACTCTGTTGCTAGGCAACAGGGTCTGTTTCTTGGTACCTACCATACTCTGTAATCTCTGGGCGAGCTGATAAGCCTCCAGCACTTCCCTGCCCTCTTTAATCTTGGAGCGGTCCACGACCTTGGGGCGGTTATAGACTGCTTGCTCTACAAGAAGAAAGTCAGAGCTAAAACATCTAAAAAGGAGCCAAAGCTAATTGTGTGAGAGCTCAGCGGGGTTACCGCAATTGAAGTTGATGGCTCCTATGAGTTCCAGATAGGTGTGTATTCTCCCAATGCAGTTAACATCTCCACAGTTCTTCAGACCAGGTCGGACCGACGTCTTGTTCAGGAACTTGGGTCTGCTCTTCAGCCTGGTGGACAAACATCACAACGGTCACCTCTGGTTGGAAAGCGGCAGTGAAAGAAGTTATCGAACACGTGACCCGTGTCTGTGCAGTACCACTGATCCAGGATGTAGTTTCTAATCTTCAGATATCTTTCAGGGGTTTTGGACGGTCGTCCCTCAAAGAACTCCGGGATAGCTTGTTTCTCATCTTCTGTAATGGTTTCCATATCCATCTCTATTTCTTGCTCCGGGGCCTTAAGCTCTTCATCTTCCTCGTCTTCATCCTCTTGCTCCTCCTGGTCTTTCTCGGGTCCATCGGACTCAACCTTCTCAGCAAAGTCTGAAGAAAAAAAAATTTATACAAAATGTAACAAATCTTTGAAAAAGAATATCAGGATGTTTATATAAAAAAAAAAAAAGTGGATTACCCTTGCCGTCATCATAATCTTCATCCAGCTGACCCATCTGCGTTGAGATGTCATACTGGGAGCTCTGGCCTCCGTTTGCATCAGTCGTCTCCTTTGAGTCCATTCGTGCTTCTGTCTGAGGGCTTTCTGGGAAAATACATGCTGTTTTATTCACATTCTCATCTAGCCTGCTTACTCCAGGATCCTCTGAGGAAACAAGGCAAGATGAGGTTTGAGGATTTTGCAGAGAAAGAGGGCTCTGGCTGGACCGGTCCTTTGTATCATGGATGCTCTCCGTCCCACTTAGACCCGCCTCTTCGGTTTGGATCTCGCTCTCAGTTTGTCTCTCAGCTTTGATAACCTGTGTTTTCTCATCGGCCCTCTCATCCTCGCTCAGGTCGTCCGTGATGTCGACATCCTCGTCGTCAGAAAGCCTCTCGATTCGGACAGCATTGGTCAGAGTGGACGTGTGGCCGGACACGGGCTGAAGAGGTTGTGGGTGCTCTACAGGACCTGAAGGTGGCGCTGCAGCTCCGGGCTCTGATTTAGTCTGGAATGGGAATAATGGCCAACTTAACTTCTATGTACAGCCTGCGTGCTACTTTTGAGCAGGCAGAGATTATTACCTTGTGTTTGAAATACTGCCTTGCATAACTCTTGACCTGGAGAACAGTCCGAGTGCCCACCAGTTTGGCGATCTTAGTCCACCTTCGACCAAACTGAGCCTGAAGTTAAATGAATGAATGAAGTGAAAAATAAGTGATTAATCCAGAAAGGAAAATAATCTGTACGTAGCCATTTTAATGAGCGTGACCTCAATCCGCGAACCTGTGAAACAACAGCAATGACAAATCAACGAGAACAGAAACAGCTGCATGTGGACCGGAGAAACTTACCAGTCCTTCCTCAAACACCTCCTTCTCCTGTTTGGACCAGCGACATGAAGCCGAGGCCGAGTTCTTGGCTGGAGACCTGAAGAACCAACGGAGTAAGAGGCTCGCATGGTCGCCAACACAACGAGGAATAACAGTATTAATGAAGGTTAACGCTGAAACAACTGACTTACTTCTTCATTTTGGGTTTTTTGTTGGCGTCACTGTGCAAAATCTGGTCAGGAATCCCCTTTCCTGTCAAATAATATCTTGGATTATAGTTAAAGACAACCACTTCTAATGTTAGAGGTGCAAGTCCTACATAGTTTGCATTAGGTCAATATATATTTAGGCATTGAAAGTTTTGTTTTCTTGTTATCCTGGCCTTTTAATAAACTATATTCAAGTTACACAGAAAATCAATGCTGATTCTCAGATTTTTAATATGTAAAACACAGGGGCTCAAATGTAGTTGGAGATGTGACAAAAGGTGTTTCAAAAGCTTGTCCTTTCTTATTTATTTAGCAAATTAAGCAGGTAAAAGGTCTGGAGTTCAAGAATGCCATTTGGAAGCAGCTATAAGACACATAAGTGGTCAAAAGAGCTCTCAGTGCAAGTGACTCAGATGGTTTTCACCATATGGCGTACACCTTAGCCTCAAAAATCCAGATTTAGTTGAAAACTGATCTTAAAGCCAGAGCAGTTTTGTAATAGCATTTGTTGGACAGATGTATAGAAGATAACCTGAATCAGATTAGAGGGAAAAAGGGGGTGGAGGAGGTGTGGAACAGCTCATGATCTGAAGCATATTTATCTAATTATCTGTAAAACCCATGGTGACAGTGTTATGGCATGAGCAAACATGGCTTCCTATTGTATCAGGTTATTAGTGTTTACTGATCATATGATGGTGAACAGAAACAACTAAAAGAAATATGAAGTGCACATAAATACTTATTACTCAATTTTGTCACATGGAGCACAACCGATTGAAGAGAAACACAAATACTGTTAGTCATAAGCCTGAACTTTAAGCTGATGCCCATCCCAGTTGTTATTATTAAAAAGGATACTGTTCCTCCAGCAGCATCCTCTCTATCACTTCTCTGTTCTCTGGGCTGATGGAGCTGTCCAGCTCCCAGGGCTGTAAAAACCAGAGACACAAAGTCAACAGAAGGACCTTAAACTAAACACACAGGAACCTGGTGGACGAACTGCATACCAGCATCCAAGAGCTGCCCTTCCCCGCCGCAGACTGTGTGAACTCCCCTTGGAGCAGACCTCCTCCATCCATCTCACTGCAATAGCGAGGAAAGAAGCTGTCATCGATACTACATGTGAACGGCAAATAAGGCATACAGACACAATCACACACACTCCATCAGACAGACAGCTAACCCATACTAAGGAACTGGAAACCTCCTGCTCAGTAGTGTCGACAACAAGGATCACATCAGCAAACAGTACATTTATTAATTAACTAAAAAAATGAACATCCTTACTTTAAACTGCTATCAAAGTCATCTCCCTCGATATCAACATCCACTTCGTCCTCCATGTTGGTGTCCAAACGTAAATATCAGAAAGCAGAGAAAGGCGCGGCGGAGGAAAACAGCTTCAAGGTTTCCTCACAGCGCCACCTGGCGTCCGGAAGTACGACCCTGCAGTTTTGTTTGTTTTGTTAGTTTTTTTCCCCAAACTTTATTGAACAATAATTTAAGTAGGAATCTCCACTTTGCATTCATACAAAAGATATAAACTTGAGCAAAGCAAAAACCACTGACAAGAATTAAAGCTCAGGAAGTCTTCATCCAAGCAATCATCAGACATCAGCGGGAGAAGGATGTGTGGTGGAGGATGTAGGCGGCTTCTTATCCTGGTCGGTAGCAGCAGGAGCTCCAAAATATTTCATAAGTGCCCTTTGATTTATGTTCAAATTTGTATGTCACGCTGAACATGTATCAGCAACCCAACTGAAACAAAAATTATACCATAAACTTTTTTTCTTTTTTACAATTTCACACAACCTACAAAAACAATGTGTGAATGTGACTACAGGTATAGAACCAAAACGTTTAGGAAAATGCACTTTATTTGGAAGCTGTTTGTGGAGTGATTGTCTTTCATTTCATCAGTGAGATCCGGAGTCCCCCACCTTCCTCTCCTTCCATTCTTCCAGCACAGTATATGAGACATTTCTCAGCATCACGCTGACATGGGGGCGCCCAATTCCACTGAAATTCCACGGAATTAGCGGAACTTTGGAAAACAGGTTGTTGGAAATTACAGAATTCAGTTCTTTTTCTATCTGCCTCTTTTCACTGCTCCCTTACACAGATTGCACCCTGGGAACTTGTCCATGTTACCCACAGCAAAAACCACCACTTGTCACTACCAAGTTTACTCGCGGTTTTGAGCTATCTATCTCCATGTTGCTCACAAGATGAAAATCTCTGACAGCGTCACTGAAAAGGGGGTTTTACAATTTGAAGAGAACTACAAGTAAAATTGGCAGCTGTCAGCGCACATTAACGCTTTAATGCTGTGAATTTAAGTTTCAAGTTTTTTGATTTACAGCCTGGTTGTGTTCAGCTGCAGGAGAAGCTGTTGGGAAACAGAGCATCTCTGTGTGAATGCTTTTACCATTTCCATACCAATAAACAGTTAATCCATTTTAATGTACCAGACAAAAGTTAAGAAAGCTCATTGATTAAAGTTTTTTTTATATTTTTTGTAGCATACTCCAAATGATTGTGTAAATAGATTCAACACCATCATTTTTATTCATAAATTGGTAAATACTGAAACGTTCCATCATTATTGTTGTGAACAGTGTCGCAATGAAGCGGACGTTGATTTTTTTGTTTTTTTCCCCAGCATTAAAACTGGGCTTATACAGAAGGGATTTGTAAAATAAATCACATTTCTGGTACAAATGTATGAAACAATACTCAAAATTGTAGAACTTTGCATAGATTTGTTTTTATCAACGGTCATTAAATTCTGTACTATGTGCATATCTCTTTATTTTTTTATTTAACAATTATGGATAGCGATTACAGTAAAGTCTTAATTTGCATACAGTGAGATTGCAGGACTATAAAATATTATGTATGGGTGCAATTCAAAAACCTTGGTTACCCACTTCAAACCTTTAAAGTGAAAAAAAAGCTAAGATAATAGAAACGATCATATTATTTATATAATATTTGAAATTCTTAATAGTCAGTCATTTGCATTGACTATTTTGGAGAAATGAACAAAAAACATGTGCATAATAATTTGGAACAGTGTAAATACTGCAATAGAGGAATCCATACAATAAAACTCAGACCCAAAGACGAAACAAAAAAAAAAAGGTTTTATTTTTATTTAGAAAGAATTCACAGTTTCTAATGGCACTACAGCTTTTTGTAGTAACTCACTCCTGCTCAAAAATACTGTGCAGCTCTTCAGAGTACTCATAGAGAGAAAGAGAAGGAGGGAGAGACAAAGAAAAGATAGCACTTGACAGTAGAAAAAAAAAAAAAAAGGCATGAGGAGTTATACAAAGTGCACAATGAGCATCTACAACTTCTCTGCAAGTGCCTCCTCGTTTGCTGTGTTATGGGTTTAAGTAGGTTCAAAGTAGTATTTCTCATAAGACAGACACACACACACGCACACACACACACACACACACACACGCACACACACACACAGGACAGACAAAATAATCTCACATGTGTACAGGTATACACGCATCATACACGTTCAGAAAGGGTGAAGAGTGGAAAAAAAAATTAAAGGATTTGCACGGCATGTGGAGCAAACGATCACATTTATAGTGTTTCCAAATCAGACTAATATTTGCTGCTTTCCCTTTATTTAATCATTCAATTATTTTCCTCTTCTCAAATCATCACAGTCATTCCAGGTGGGGCAAACACATGAAGTCAGACAGCAGTAATGGGTCAATAAAAAGATAGCAGGAGTGTAATGTGAGAGAGGATGCACAGAAAGATCAGCTAGAGGAATGAGAAAGCCTTTCAAGCCTCCGACTGGAGACATGACGGAGTGGTTGATGCAAGCAGGTGTATTCAAAGTTTTCTCCACAATAGCAGAGTCATGCAGCGGGAGACAGAGGTGACCGTAGCGGTATGTGCAGGAAGAAGAGCTGTAGATGCAAGACCAAAAAGAGGAGAGTAGCGCCCTCTAAGCTCTGTCTGAGTCAAAATGTCCACAAAACCAACCACGCAGAGCCAATCAGAAACAGCATTTGTACAAAAAGACATTTCAATTTCATCATTTAAAAACAAAGAATGAATACCCTGCTTTTACCTCTGCAGCTGTCTGCAGCTGTTTAAACCGAATGTTGGCGTAGTTCAGTCACGACACCACGCAGGACGACTTAAAACTCTGTTAGTTCATCCAGAGAACAGCAATAAACAGTCAGCTCAGCCCTTTCCACCGTTTCCAACTACCCAGCAGCTCTGAACATACAGAAGCAGCAGTGTGACGATCCTAATAAAATCATGGCCTTCTAAATAAACCATGAAACGTAACTGAGATGATACTTTACCTCAGCTTGAAATGTCGGGCAACACCATCAAAAGCTTCATGCAGTAAAAATCTACATGTAACATAGGAAAGAAAGAAGAGTATGTAGTTGAGCTCCACCCTGTCCTCCATGACTATTTATCAGTACCACGGAGTAATATTTCTGTGTAACAAACTCAATGAATAAACTGCTGTGGCCCTGCAAGACTGGGAGCCTGACAAACCAGTGCCTTGATTAGAAAAATCTATAGTTTTTTAAATAAATAAATAGATAGATAAATAAAACTGGTCAGTCAGGCTCATCTGCGGGGTCCCAGCAGTTGTGCGTGTGATTCAAGTGTAAACATTCAACTCTGCTACCCAATGCGTCCCTACAGTATATCGGGCCCTCAGCAGGAACCATTTCCACCATATTGGTGTGAATTAAAAATCAACCAAACCTGCAACAACGACAGCAAGACATGGCTCAGTTTTACATGACCGACATACACATAGAAACAGAATCCAGCTCGTCTCCGGCCTGGTTGCCTTCATTATAGTAACAAAATCCAACATGACAGCATTTGCTTCTACACCTGGTGTGTGAGCAGTGTTTTTTTTTTGGGCCCAGCCCAAATCACCAAGTAGATGAAATGATTCACTCCAAGCCTGTAGGATCAGCAGACTGCTGCTACTGTACTTACATTATGACGTTAAATAAGACACAAAACTTAAAGGGCTAACGCACTCGGGCTATTTAACACCATGCAAAATCATTTTCTTCATTCAGCTCCGGTGGTTGGTTTGCAACAGACTGACAAGAGACATGGCAAGAGAATCGGAGGCATGCACAATGAAGGTTTAACACTCTGGTCCCGTACGAACACCTGCATCTTTTCAGGACTGAGAAAAGATGGACGAGGTTAAAAGATGGCAACAAAAGTCAGAAGCAAACAAAGATGAGAGAAGAAAGTTGTCGTGCTCCACAGTTCGCTCACAATGACACTTTCCAACCAAAAACAGCAGCCCAATACTCGCTGAAGGAACGTTGAGTTGAGGCTAGCACCTCTGGTCGCCGTGCGCAGAGTGGGGAAAAACATTTCAGAGGACAATGTGCTTATCCAGAAGAAGAAAATGAACCTCCAAGATGGATTTGACGTGCACTGATGTGTCGCTCCCCACCGCAGTCTCTCTTCGCACATAAACTTTTCTTCGATGCTTTTAGGAATTAAAAAAGTCTACAACAGATATAAAGGCACGTAACCGTAAACAGGTCTTTGACAGGAGTGGATAAGAGCTGGATGATGCGGAGTTAATGCTGCCATACCCACTTCATCTCCACGGTGCGCCTGGGTGCTCATGGGAAATGTGGTTCTTTGGGATGCAAGACCTCTTTTCCTCAAGAGTTTGCCTTTTCTTTTTTTTTAGTGAACAGAAACTTTTAAAATGTAATTTTTTTTAGATATTTCAGATATGTCCATTGACGGCAGTCACCCCGATGGTCCCGACACTAATCTCCTTGTTTCCCTTCATAAGCTGCTGCAGGCTGGGAAGAGTGTCGACGCCCCCCCCGGGCATGTGAGGGAACTGCAGCTCAGTTTGCCGAGACCTCCTCCTCTTTGTGGAGCGCTTCTCCTGGCGGGACTTGGCAAGAGGCTGGCTCAGGGGGAAAGAAAGGGCGTGGCCGTTGCACATGCCGGTAGGGGGGCAGATGGGAGAGGGAGGGGGGAGGCGGCTAGTGTACGACTCCTCCGAATGAGTGGACGAGCTGCAGCTGCTAGTTTCTGAGGGGAATTCCTTGGGGGTGCAAGTGTGCAATGAGAACACCTCATCGGCAGAGGGAAGCGGAGGTGGCAGGGGAGGAGGAGGAGGGGGAGGAGGAGGAGGAGGGGGAGGATGAAGAGGAGGGGGTCGTGGCGCAGGGAGGGATGGGAAGAAGCCATTGCACTTGGGATCCCCGTTTGCGAAGGGCGCCGAGGGATCGAATGCCTTCAGGGTCTCAACTTTGTCCAGAGACTTGGACTTGCAGCGTTTTTTCTGCAAGAGAAACACGACAGAGGTGGAGAAATGACTTCCAAACATCTCAGAGAAAGCAAAGACAGAACTTCTATCAAAACGACCATAACAACTACTTTTGTGCTAGACTCTGACGGCACACCAGCTGGTCACAGAAGGCGGGAAAGTTTCATGAGGAATAATGGAATATGGGATTTGAAAGTATTTATGATTGAGATTTATGCTAACTAAAGAAGTTCATGCAAATGCTAATGCTAACAGTGCCAGCAAAGAAGTGGCATTTGGCTTCCACCCTCCGCAGCTGATCCCTCATCTTGGCTACTCCCACTATGATCAGAAATCTGACCAAGAAGTAGTTCCCTGCTCTATCCAACACACTCATTGTACAGACTGACACTAGAGAACACACAGCACTTATGTAAGGCGGCCATCACAGCCAACAGACACTGTACCTTTTTCTCTGGAGAAAACCTTAGAGGTTCTACAATGTACAAGTCATCTGGACCTACTGGGGAGGGGAGAAAGGGGCCAGGTTAATGATGGAATGGCAAACAGGAATACATACATGTAACAAGCATGAAGTGACCTTGCAAGTAGCTTTAGTTATGACAAAAAGTGCAAAAGAATATTTATCTCCTAATCATGGTCTAGAGTTGGAAAAAAGAGCACAAATAATTTGATTAAGGCTAAAATCTAATGTGAGGCTGAAGTTACAGGAAAGGGAGTTATTTCATTACTGATCACTACTTGCAAATGTCTGCCATGAGCCAGCAAAGCGTAGCGCTCTATTATCACACGCAGGAAGTCTGCATGTGGACACAAGCTGGCAATGACAGCTTCTCACCCTGAAGGGCAAAAATCTCTCTCTCTCTCTCTCACGCACACACACACACACGCACAGCTGAGAGATAATGAACAGCAGGGGGGGTTTTAGGTTTCCTGAGTCAAAGACTTGATTCTTTTCTTGCTTACAGCAGCCGCTCACTGTGGCCTTGTGTTGCTTTACACTCTGGCATGTGTGGGGAAACGGCAGATGAAGAGAACGAGGAAAGATTGGGTGTAGCAAGAGCTGCAGAACCTGAAAGCAGCCAGCCTGAAAGAGGTGCAATTATCTGATCTTTGCAGCATGCTGTGGCTATATCAAGGCTCAATGTTGCTAATGTATCAATGATACAAACAAGAGGAGAAATATAGTAGATGGAAAAAACATAAAGGTAAGCCTGGGGGGGGGGAGAGAGAGAAACTTGTGTTTAGTGTGTGGTGTTGTCCGTCAAAGAGACAAGCTCTTACCTTCTGTAGAGGACAGCTGAAATGACTTGGAGCGGACGAGTGGGCAGGCCACTCTGCGCTTTAGGCTCATGTCATCGTAAGAGGAGAAACATCTGATAAAGCAAAAACACGAGGTTGTTCATGCTGTTAGAGGAGCTTCTTACATTTAGTGGCACAACAGGAGTGAAGGAATTTCACAATGAGGAAAACTTGAGCTTTGAAGTGGTTCAAATTGTTTGAGAAACTGCAGGATTTATAGTGACAGATCTGAGGAAAACTCAGAGATTCAAACCTGAACAAACAAAATGTTGTATTCATTGGAAGGTAAGGGAGTGTAGAGACAGACCTCTTGGGGCTAGGGTAGTGGTTGCTCTTGGGGAGGGCAGCAATGTTGGCACTAGGGCTGGGAGATGAGCTGCAGCAGCACTGCAGACACAGCAAGAGCCCCAGCAACAGACACAGAACCAGAGAGACCACCAGGTAGCTCTGGCGATCAGATACCTGCAGAGGAGAAAAAAAGAACATGAGAAGTGTGTTGGCATTAAGTCTTCTAGTTTGTCTGCAAGAGTCTGGGACAAGCCTGACAACATCGGAAAGAACAAACAAACCTAAAATTGTTTGTGGTAGAGACTGTACACTCTTATTTAAAGTAACAAGGTGCCTTTTTTTGGAATGTGGTTCTAAATTTAATAAAAATTCCTTCCTAGGAGCTGGCAGCTGCCCGACAGTCAGCTCCTCTCACTTCATTCCACATGAATTCACTTTTCATAAATCTCCAGGTGGGCGCAGAGAAAGCCCTCCCCACCAAACAATTGAAAGCATTCACTTCAATTTATATTTAGGTCGCCTTAAATTTTGACTTGTGTTTTTGTCTTCTCATCTTTTCTACATTTATCTGACCGAAAACCACATCTCTGAGCATTGTCAGTGTATCTGAAAACTAATAAAGTCTTTTTAAACCAAGTATTTATCTTAGGGTCCAAGATACCAGCTAGTGGGACAGATTTAAAGGGGCCCTATGCATTGTAAATGTTAAAATTACAGCTTTTCTACCCCGTACATGCTCCAGCAGACAACTATAAATAAACGAGATAAATAATATGCAAGGCGAAGTAGATGCTGGATTCTGTCCATGCATTGCGTATTCAGCATGTTGTCACAGCAGATTGTTTGCTACTTCTGTGAATAGCGTCCGTTCAGTGCTACTTTTAGGGGAGTTTGTGAGAAATAAACACATGATAGTACATCGTGTAGCCTATTTGGTGTAGCATATTAGCTGTAGTTGAAATGCAAGTCGGCTCTCTTTCTCCTTTACATGCCAGTACTAACAGGCAAAAGTATTGTTGTAGTAGCAGGAGTACTGTCAGTGCAAGTACTGTAAAATAGTAGTATCTAATAAAAAAGGTAAACGTTGCAAAGGTTTGCCTTTATTGACCGCAGAATAAGACGTTTGAGATTATGTAGGAGTGTGATGACTATATGATATATAAGCTGGGAAAGTGTTGCCTTCAAAAAGTAAACACACTCACGTTTGCCGTTCTCAAGTAAATGCTGCGCTAGCAGGGCCTCGTATGATTGAGTTCCACACATCAATAGTTTACCCATATATTAAATATAATGAAAACTCATTTTATTTAGTTTTTATTATGTTGTTTATTGGCTGAAATTCACCCCCCTTAAAAGGTTAGCCTGCTCTTATTAGTCAGCTGGTCAGGCCAAAATGAGGCAACCATGATTATGTATGGTACTCCAGATTCTGTGATTGGAGGTCCCATCCTATAACCTTTCATGTGTCAACATCAGTTTATCCAGCAATGGTTTAAAAGGATCCCAAGGCCACTTGGCAGTGTGGCCTAGGTAATTTCACACTTTTTATATATGTAAATTAAAACCTTTTATCATAGCTATGTAATACTTTATACGATGTAATCTTTAGTTTCAATTAGCAAAGTGGTGGTCAGAAATCCCAACATTAATACAATAAGTGATTTTTTACAATATAAGAAATAACTTATAAGAAACTACTGTGGATTAAAACCTTGAAGTCTTCCCATCTTTCAGCACCAGAGTTTTATGCTTTCTTTTTTTAGATTTTTATGGTTCATCAAAATGTTGTAAAATTGATCCTAACAATATAATTTGCCAGAATTACTCTTGTTAAAGTCACAGTGCAAACTCCATCATCATCATCCACCTGAATAGGAACATCTATAACTAGTTTTATTGTTATTGGATGTGTTATAATAATTATTCTGATGGTCTTGCAAGTCTGGAAGCTCTTGCCTCTGGATATGTGATCCAACAATAATATTAGCTACATTAGCTACATTAGCTGCACAATATGCTAACACTAAACCTTTTCCTAGTGTTGTGTAAACATTGGCACCAGAAGGGAAAAACTATTAAATTGATCTTTAGTTCCTCAAATTCCTCAAGTGTATGAAGATTATTGTTCAAAACAACACAACATTGCATGTTTGACTCATAGCTGCAACAGTTTATAGTATTAAAGTCAGCAGAAGCCCCTCAAGCAAATGCATGAAAATGATCCTGATTTTAAGTGTGTAAAAACATCCAGTAGACATGATGCAACTGTGTTGCACGGTGACGTTGATAAGTCGTGGAGTTAAAGTCTGAACGGCCAAAAACATGGTTGGCCCAAACTAAGGTAATTCATGAATACATTCATTTAAAAGCAACAGCCAATGTAATCAGTAAATCAACAGCAGCAGGTATGTTACCTCTCTCTGCAGCTGGCTCACTGTCGCTGTGAGATTGAGCATCAGTTTGGTGACGTTCTCCAGCTGGCTCTGCAGGACCTGGATGGAATCAGTTTGCTTCTGGTCCTGTAAATATACACAGAAAAAAAAAAAACGGTTGATCAGTTGTCAGTCAACCCTATAAATACTTCCTGTTTAATGAGTGCTATGTGACCTGCTCCTCAGCTATGCGGGAGGTGTTCTGGAGTTTGATGATGGTTTTATTAAACGCTCGCTGCATCTCCTCCATCTGTTTACGGTACCTGGAGAAGACAGAAGCAGAAGCCATGTCTTAAAATAATCTCCCCCAGATTAATAATGCTTAAAACAAATAGTTTCTACAGAACTTTTTGGCTTTACCTCTGGCTGAGCTCTTCCAGATATCTGCTGGACAGACTCATGTTCATCTCCAGAGCTTTGATCCGGTTGTTAAGCCTCATGAAGACGCTCTCCTTCTGGCTGGAACCGTGAATGGCTCCTCCATTTGATAACCCGCCATTCCCGTTCATTGCTCCGACGTTATAATCTCCTCCGTTCTGCAGCTCCGCATAAAAGTCTGTAGCTGTCCGATGGATGTTGCCATTCCCATTGGTGCTCAGCAGGTACTCCTCCACTGTGTCTTCCACCCGACGCGGCTCTTCTGCTTGAGAGGGAGGCTCCCCCTGCTCGTCATGGATCTGAGGAGCCTGAACGTTTTGTCTCTGGGTGTCTCCAGTGGTGTCTGTGCCTGACTTAACTGTGTCTGCATGTGTGTCAGCTGGTGGGAAAGCTACCGGCAGCTCAGTGGGAGGGGGTATAAGGTCCTCCGGCCTTGATGCGGTGGGAAGAGACTGAACAGGCTGCTCCTTAACGGAAGGAACCACCACGCCCGAAGACGCCGTCTCAGAGGAGATAGGTTGTGGGGTAGAGCTGACAGAAAGAGTGAGGGTGGCACTGCTGGCCTGCTGCGTCTCTGGGATGGAAGCAGTTTGAAGGGGTGGAGTGTGTACAGGGTCCAGGGCTGCGTCTTTAACAGGAGGCAGAAGCTTCTCATCGTGGGTGGGGGTGGGCCTGGCCAGAGAGCTGTGGATGTCTGAGAAACTGTGAGGGGGGATGGTGGAGGTTCTACTAGGCTCAAGGAGGATATTGAGCTCTGGCGTGTGTGCGTCAGGTGTGAGAGTGTTGAGATGTCTGTCGGTGGCGAGTGGCTCACCTGGAGGCTTCCCTTCACTGTGGCCTTTCACCACCACTTCAGGTTCCGTAACTTTTCCCGTGAAAGGAAGAGCCTCTTGGGGAGGTGTAGGGACGGGGACAGGGACGAGTGGAGGGGTGTGTACGAGGACAGAGGTGTTCTCATCGGTGTGAGTGTGCGTTTGAATGCTGAGCTGTTTCCGTTTGAGGCTGCGCAGTCGCTCCCTGGCCAGCCTGGCAGAGCACCAGCGATGGAGCAGCTCCGGCAGCGTGGCCATGCAGGACAGAGACAGCGAGGAGAAGGAGGAGAAAGGACAGTATGTCTGGCTCTCCCACTGGTTCCTGTCTGCATCCCTCCTCCTCTTTTCCTCACTCTTGTCCTCTTCTTCCTCCCCCTCCTCCTCCAACAGAGTGACGGTCGACTGCTTGGGCTCTTCGTCTTCCTCTTCTTCTACCAGAGTTACAATCCGTCTGTCCTCGTGGGACTCGGATGATGAGGGGGCAGATGTCGTAGAGTCGCTGGAGACATTCAAGGGTTCCTCTGTTGGAGGTTGTTCTGCTTTTTCCGGCTCCACTCTGAGGAAAATAAAAATTCAGACAGGCAGAAGCTCAGCGGTTTTTGTGTGTTCGTTTGTTTTTAAGTCTGAAAAATCAATCAACGATGATTTATTGTTGATGCTTCTTACACTTCATGAGGGGCTTCAGCTGGTTTTGCTGTAATGTCTGTGCTCCCCTTGTTTTCACCCCCCTCTGCTGTTGTGTTACCTAGAATTTGGACAATTGCACAACAATGAGCACAGAGCACGCTTAACACCTGAACCGTGTGCGAAGCTGAGCTACATAACTTGGCAGAGACAAGTCCCTCCCATCTCTGTGCAGATGTAGGAGGCAATGTGGCTGGAACGCCCAATTTTGGGAAAATAAATACTGTGAACCAGTTTGGACCAGTTAGAACTGATTTCTCGCCTACAGCCTGTCTCTGTGGGTGTAAATTGGAATCAGGAGTATAAGTGTTGGGAGCCTGAAGTGAGAAAGACATTTTGTGGAGCAGCTTGTTTGTCCAGAAAGGCGAGGTTGAATATATTTCCTTTACTGGCATGTTGTTGCTTTTATAAAGAGATCATTACTAAATCTGTCTTGTTAATGTGAAATACACTTATCTAAAAAGCAGAAAAATTAAGCTTTTTTTTTTCTCTCTTTAACATGACTCTTGTGTAGAAAATCTGAATAAGAGAGTCACTCTCCATGTGGTAAACAGAACTATGAGCAGGCTTGGCGTCATAGCCCCCCCACCTCCGTCCTAATATGCATGAAATGCATCTCCCAAGAACTGAAACACAGACTGCCAAAGTTCTGCTGAAACGTTGCTGGAGACCCCCTGCCAGCAGCAGAATACACATCTGGTTCTCTTAGTTCACGTACACATAGACATTCAGGTTGTGCATGTGCTAACACTTTAAACAGGGACTGAAAGTGACCCAGTTTTCAAAGCAGTT
>JBBBVU010000015.1:23472316-23482879 GCA_037177055.1 Atherinosoma microstoma | reverse complement strand
TGGGAGTCTGAGATCTCCTCATACTCCTCCACCATACTGGTACCAAACACCCTACACGAGACACACACACACACACGAGACACACACACACACACACACACACACACACACACACGTGTTACACAAGCAAACACAGTAGCAGAAAAACCTACGGGTTGAAATGACCCCGCAGCAGCGGAGGTGTTGGTTTTTTTTTTTGATTAACAGCAGCGTCAGGAACACACTGATCAGATCATATTTAAATAAATATCAACTATGCTGCATTTTCCAAGGACGTCAACATGTCAAACTACAGTCTTGTTAACTGCTTGATTTGTTCCACATGGTTCAGTGATAGCATCTACTGTGGATTATCAGTCAGAAATCTTTGTTGACCGTCTTGTAAAAAAATTGCTGCAGGTTTTATGGCCCCTTTAACCTTTAAAAACAGAACTTGTCCCTAAAAACCCTGAGGACAAACATGTGCATTTTTTTATGAAACAGAGCGATTACTCTGCGTCTCAAAAGGCAAGAAGAGTCTTACTGTGTTTCATGTTGCACAACTAGCATAAACGCAATGAACTGGATTACTGTGAGTGTTTAACGGCAGATCTGTTGTGCGAGAAGACAATAAGAAAACTGCATGCAGCAAATAAACACTGACATAAGCAAAAAACAAAAGACAAGATCCTGTCATTACTTTGTTTAATAAAACAAGTGCAAAAGAAAAAATAAAGTAAAAGGGTATTTTCGCTTTTTGAATGTAGTTTATTTGTTTAAAAG
This sequence comes from Atherinosoma microstoma, assembly GCA_037177055.1. Lineage (NCBI taxonomy): Eukaryota > Metazoa > Chordata > Actinopteri > Atheriniformes > Atherinidae > Atherinosoma > Atherinosoma microstoma. Next base: position 23,482,117 of record JBBBVU010000015.1, on the reverse strand, counting down.
GGATAAAAATGGCTGTAAAAAGTTCAGAATTTGTCCCAGAATATGTTGCTTTGAGCTACAATGTACCTTTGGAAAAGTAAGGCGCTTCAAAAATAAAACAAAAGCATTTTAACCTTTAATTAGACGTTATAATACCTGATGAGACTGAGGGGACAGAAGTGTTCGGATCCAAAGTGAGAGAGGAGTTCAACCTGCAGGGAAAATGGACAAACTGTAAAACAGAAAATACCTACAGGTTTAACAACAATGAGAAAATGTATTTGTACAACTAAACTCTGTAAAAACAGCTTGTGTACATAATCTATTTGTGTAATATATTTCACATGCATGACTTTAAGGTCTGCTGAAGATCCCACTTAACTTTATATCACCATTCAAAGAGTGTGTGTTTTTTAAGTGCATCTTAGCCTCTGCAAGTGTGTGAAGAGTGCTAACCTTTATGTACTTGATGAACATCTGATGTGAGCAGAAGACAGGAGAGGGACAGAAGAAGAGAGAAATAAAACAAGAAAAAGAAATCAGTAAAGAACGATTCAAGCTATAAGCAAGTCAAGACTGTGCACACTGTTCAGCCGTCTGGTAAGATAATCACATTGTCAATTTACACTTCACGGGCAAGACACTAGAGAGGTTTCTAAGAAGCAGATTGAAAGATGCACAAACAAGACAGACGGAAGGCACAGACTGACAGATTGAGGATAGATATACATGAAAAAAAGATAAGTTTGATCTGTGTGGCAGCCACAGCAGATTAACGTGGCCTTCTGCACAATATTTTCTCTTTGGATTAATCAAAGAACTATTGTAGCAGAACGGAGCACAGATTGTAGTAAAGTCTTTCACCCACACTCATCAAACGACAAAGATAACTATCCAGATATTGAACAACTGTTTAGCAAGTCAACACAGAGCGTTCAGCGAAGAACAGAGAGAGCTGGCATTTGAGAAGAAAAGCAGATTTTTAAATTTATTACATCCCAGTTGTGTATTATGCATAATAATATTCCAGTTTTGGGTGAGAGCTTATAAATGCATTTGTCAAAAACTGAATCAAAGAAAGACTAAACACCATTACACATAAATAAACCTGAAAGAAATGAGAGTACACTTTTTACAATGAGAAAAAAAAGGGCAACTATAGAGGTCATGCTTGGGACCAAAATGAATGTCCATCAGTGAACAACTTGCTTTGAGGACAAGCTTTTAAGTAAGTATTCATGCTATTGAACATTATGCAATTACAAAACAGATCATCAGATAAAAAGAAAAAAATAGAAGACTGAATCTGAGATCCAGCATCTTAAATCAGTTCCACCTCCGCAGATAAATCAATCAAGATTTGGTCGTTGGTGATATTGACAGGCATTTTGCGGTTTGATTAGGGCGGAAAATTCATAAGTTGAGTTTACATCAATAACTTATTTTCCCCATATGAACCTACACGTCACAGGTTTAAACTGGTTTTTACATCTATAAAGTTTCACTTTAATCAAACTTATGTATTTCAACTTGATTATCAGAAGCTTTTCAGCATTAATGTCTAATTTAAAAACAAAAAGTGTTGCAGGGACCTTGCAGACAGCTATGGCTGAACCCTCTGTTGCCAAGATGCTTTTCAAAGAAGTGGAATAGCAACTATAACCTTTTTAAAAGAAACCCCACCACAAACTACTTTTCTAAGGTTGCTAGATTATCTTTTTTTTTATCCTGCTCAAACCTGCAGCTCAGTGAGGAAAACAAATGTTTAACAGTCTCAGACTTTTGTTGGGAGTCATCATAAGTGACATAAGTAGGATTTATTTTTATTTTTTTAAGTAGATATCCTTCACCCTCACACTCCATAATTAACATCCATACTGTGAAATCCGTAGTGTACCAAGTTGAGTCTTACAAGAAAAACTGTGTCAACACTCTTTATCCATTCATCAGAGATGTTACACCCTGATGATGTGGCCAACTTAGCATGAAGTCATAAGAGGATCCCTCGAGCAAAAAATACTGGAAAAGATTTGTATCAGTGTGTTTGTATGTGTATGTTCATTTATAGGAACTGTAGTACACAACTACGAATGAATGAATCCACTGTTTCCCCTTTAACCCTCATGTGAATCTTTACTTCTCTAGGAGTAAGAAGACAGAATACCTTCACATATTTAGCATAAAGCTGTTCATCCAGAGGGAAACTCTGGACTATCCGCTCATCACGCGCATGGAAAGTACCCAGCTTTACCCACTTGTTGGTGGGATATCTGCAATCAGAGCAAGGAAAAAGTAAGTATTTGAGGGCAATGATGCGGGCATGTTCACGCAGGGTGGATGCAAATGATACTGCATTCATTCGGTCAGAGCCAAAGGGTTAAATTAATTTGGGAGTTGTGTAAAGAGAAGACAGGCAGCAATAAATCCTGAGGGGAAAATCGTAAACAAATGCAGTTGCAGCTCTGACTCTGCTAAACTTGGAGGTGAGAATGTAAAAGGGGGGTGATAATTGTTTGGTCTTGTGGCCTGGAATTAAATTAAATTGCTGTTTTAGACTCATGTGTGTCCTGAAATGAGTGACGTTTTTCATTAAAAAAAGATCGACTCTCTGAAAAAGCAATTAGCAACCGCAAAGTTGAATTAACTTGCTAGCATTGCCAGCGTATTGAAAAATACTTATGTTTTAACTTGTACATGAAATGATAATTATGCTTCCATGACATGATAGTTGCAAAGTGCAGGATTGTACTAAGTCTAGTACGTGGCTTCGTGTTGGGCCACTGCACGTCCTGGGAGAATATGCCAATGTCAGGGCTGTTTAAAACATTTATAAGCTTAGATTGCAATGAACAAAGAGAGCATACCTGTCACTGATGGAAACTAAAAAGTCTTTAGGTGTAGATGAGAAGAGCTCAAAGTTAGCTATGTCCAGCTGTTTTACTTGAATAGGCTCACAGAGCTCTATGACGAACCTGGAAGTGTCAAAAAAAAGAAAACTCACATGAAGCTTCCATACCAACAACATGATTGTTACAAACTTTGTGCCAACGGTGTGTCTCACTGTACCAGATTTTGTTGCTGCATGGATTAAGCATGTAAAGGTCCATATTCTCCATGAGAATAGCTGAGGTGCTCTGAAAGAAAGGAACAGATCCCATCGGTCATCATCCACCCCCATGATCACTCTTACAATTTTAACTTGAATGCATAGAGACATATGGAAAATGCAGCTTATTCATTTATTAATTGTGCAGCAGGTTCATGTAGCTTGCTGATACAACAACGTAACATCTGAGTTGGTCACATGGGTGGTAGGGGTTTCACCTTGGCCTCATTGTTGGCAGAGAGTATCTTGGCGCCACATTCCACAGAGGCGTAATTATTCTTGAAGTTTTTCTGGACCTTTTTCACTGGATGGGGGCTGCCGGTGGCTGAGGTATGGAGAGTCTGACCTGGACAGAGGAAGTGTTGCATTAGGCCCATTACAGGCTCTTGAAAACAAAAGAGTCTTGCCTCAGAGGAACAAAAAGTGCTTATGTAACACACAGAAAAACACACGCTCCATTGACCGCTGCACGTGATGTGCAGGGAAGGAGAAGACACACGGGGATGAAGACAGAGGAAGAGGAACAGAACGTAGGGAAGTAAGTGTCAGACAGGAGACCTATAAATAAATAAATAAATAAATAAATAAATAAAGCTATGGCAACTTTTTCCTTTTATACCTTTGTATTCAAAAACAAGTTTAAATGACGCATGTACTCACTTTTCTCCTTCTCCACCTCCATGACTTGCTTCTTCCACTCATCAAAGGTTGGGATGTCCTCTTTGCTGGGCACAGAGGGGTCAGTTTCTCTGGCATTGTGAGCCTCCCCCGTCTGAAACACATAAAATGCTAATCACGCACATGTCTACAAAGCAGAGAAGTTCTTAGATCGCTGTGGGCACTGCAGTGAGCATGACTAACACAGTTAAGTAGCATCAATATCTCATTATGAGAATTACATGACATCACTAGTCACACCGAAGCATAGTGTGGGCTAAAGTAATTGAGAGACTTCAGTGCTCAGCTCATGGTACCCAACTAGTCCCAGAAACTAAAGCACGGGGATGCAGTGAGCTGGGAATAATATTTTGATGGATTACATAAGTGCCCTTTTGGACCTCGCTAAAGTGTCTGATCCTAAAAATCCACATACTCAGACATACACTTATGTAAACGACCCGACAGCCAACGATAATCACAGATTAGTCATCACATCTCTGCTTAAAATTTGCAAAATAACACGGATACACAATCAACACATTGGCCATGAAAACAAGCACTTTGGCTTGAACATGTTGCCCTTCATTATTCTTTGAACATGGAAACAGTAGGTTGATTCAGCATCAGCAACGTGAAACCAGCTGCTTTTTACTAGAACACATGCCCAATAAATATTCCTTAAAATTTTAGCCCATTAGGCCGAAGCCGTGATGACGTTTAACTGTCAGTGTGGACAGATGGACTGACCAACTGACCCACAAGCATCTCTTAGCCACTGATCTTAGCCCTGAAGGGTTAGCACTTTTTAACCGCAGCTGTTCGAGAATTTTCTGTAATGAGTTCACATTTTCTCCCTGTATGCAAGTGGATTTTTTCCAGGTGCTCGAGTGTCCTCAACCAGTCCAAGGAGGCACATGTTAGATTAATTAAGGATTCCAAAATCGTCCGTACTGCAGCTTTGAAGGTGAACGTACAAGATTACTTGTCTGTATTAAATCTGATACACAAGTAACCAGTTCAGAATGCACCCTACCTCTTGCCCAGTGTCAGCTGGGATAATATGCAATCCCCCACAGTAACACCCTTACAGGATAAAGTGGTTATAAAGATGGATGGACAAACAGACTAACACGCTTGCTCAAATTGATTCCCTACCATCTGTCCATCAGACATTATGACTGTAGCTGTAAAATCCTAGTTCCATATAAATCTTAATAGTTGTTTTTTTTTTTTACATTTGGTATTCAAAACCACTCTTCAACATTTCTCCATCAATAAAATTCCCTGATACATAAGACATGATTATGGGAACCATAAAGCTGCTGACCTGCCGCTCGTGATGTTGGGAAGTGTTGCTTTCCTGCTCCAAACTGGACAGACCATCTTCTAGCTCTTGTCCTTGTTGTTGTTGTTTCTGGTCCACTAGTCCAGGAGTAGGCTGAACTTCTGCTTCAAGATCAGTACTGTGGCTCTGGCTTGACGCCTGGTCTTCTATGTCGCTCTCAATCCCGCTATGTCACAGACATGGGGTCAATGAGGTGGATATGGAAGAGAAAGAAATGGATTGGAGGGGGGGGGGGATAAGGATAACAGAAAAACATAAATTAGTACACAGTAAAGCTGCACACATGATTTTTTTAAAAATTTACAAATGATCACTTTATTGGTCAGTCCTTGGTTGGAGCAGGCAAAACAATTGAAAAGGAAAAAGAAAATTTTAAATAATAAATTGATACAAAAAAAAAAAAAAAAAAAGCAGAAGTGAGTGGAGTGCAAGGCCAGCGGTCGACGGTTGCGCACAGCAGAGAAGTGAAGCTTGTACCTTGATTACCTTTCTCTTGCTTTTATTAGCTTCTGGTGGTTACAAAACTCACCTGAAGACAGGGAAGCCAAAAGGGGAGTTATCACAGATTGGCAGTTGGGGGGGAATGACCCTGCATTGTGAATCAGAGTGATCAGCAAAGACAAAGCTGTCTACTGGGAGTTCATCTCCTGCACTGGCAACCCGCACTGCACTGAGGGAAAGAAAGGACATGGCGTTTACCACACCTCCTTACAACGGGGAGGGTGGAGACAGGAGGATGGAGTGGGGGAGAGAGGAAGAGATGGAGGGGTGGGGGAGACAGAGCAAGAGAGAAGGTAAGGGAGAATAGAGAGAAATGAATTGAGAGTAGGGGGTAGAGAGGTTGCTTGCTGGTGGGTCCGGTGATGTAAACGTCCTGAAGCAGAAGGCAAAAGATGCCACAAGGAAGACAATCTTATAGCAGGTTTAATCCGGGTCATATCTTGGTCAAAGTTCCTTGTCCATACTGATGATTCTCCTCAATGTTTATGAAACTCCATCAAAAAAATCCATCAGGGAAAAAGTAAAGTCACTTTGCTGTGTAAGAACGGTCCAAACCAGCTTTAATATGTTGTGTATCAGTTCCATGGAAAGTTAGGTCCAGAATATAAACTCTTCCGAGGCCGTCTTTCACTTTATGATCAGTGAAATCATGGTTAAATAATAAACCAAATAAAGAAAATATACAACTGAAGGGAACAAAGGTTAACCAACAAAAATATTAAAGAAAATACGCAATATCTGATATGACATCTACATCAAAGCATTCACTTATAACCAATGTTACACCTGGTTTGGGTTGAAATTGGCTTTAACCATTAGAAGAGGTACATATGGTGCCTTTTCTTAAACTATCAGTTACATTTTCACTTCCCTTTTTAAACTTCTCTGTGGTTATAGCCAATTTCTAAAGCCAAAGAGCCAGGTCTCCGGAATGATGAAGTGAATCTGAGCTCACCCTGTCTGGGTTGGGCCGCCACTCTGTGAGGTAGGTATGTTTTCAGCTTCATCTGGGGTTGTGGCTGGGTGGGAGTCCAGGCTTGGATATGCAGCTTGGGTTTCACCAGAGGTTTCTGCCGGGGCTGCAGCATCTGTGGACACATGGCCCTGTGCTGGACCTGTTTCTGGAGTTGGGGAAACTGGGGCTTCCTGGTCATGGTCCTGTGTGCGAGTCTGCAAGTCCAAGTCAGTCTGGGGCTCTGAGGTGGGTTCTGGCTCAAGAGCAACAGGTACAGTATCTGACTCTGGGTCTGGCTTCTCCTCCTCCGCCACCGTTTCCAACAGATTCACAGTCTGGTAAGACAGAACATGACAATATATTAATGTTTATTATCCCAGTGTAGCTACGGTTGTAGCTGCTGTGAAACCAGTATATGTTTACACATGACAAGATATTAATGAGATTCAGCCCCGTTCCCTCCATATATATGTATATTGTTGTGTTTATAATACTTAGTCATCCTTTACAACTGTCCAGTTTTTGATAACTGATGTAGAAATAATAGTACTGTCCAATTATGAGGTGGGACTCTGGCACATGTATGCTCCTACCTGTTTATGATGTATGCTTGCTAGCTCCTCTTGTGCTGCTCTCTCTGTCTCTAATCCCATATCGTATGATGTGCCTGCCGGCCATTCTTCCACCACCTAGAGAAAACAAACAACTCCACATCAGAGTCCTGAACAGGGATGACCGATGTTCCCGTACATCAAATACCACTGAAAAATAATACATCAGAAAATATTTGTAAGGCAAAAGTCAGAGTTTTTCAGTTTATTTGAGACATGCACGCACACATGTAGTGTTATCTGGATGTGAAAAAGCCTGTTGTTGTTAGACAAAGGCCATGTTATGAGGCTGATGACAGACTGCCAGGCCTGCTGAACTGCCCTGGCAGGCCGGTTTGTAGTTGAACCTCAAACAATGAATCCCTCTCTTCTGTTCTCATTACCAAACACTCACTTCCACAAATTATCATTCATTTTGTTGGCGAGTTGCACACAAACACGCAGACATAAGTCAGAGCTTCCATTCATAAGAACTGAGGATATCTCATACTTGACTGAGCTCGGGGCTTTAGCATCAGCCCTCGAGGAGATTGTCACGAAATTTGAGTTATAAATCAAGATGATCAGATTCAAAAAGTCAGTGATGACCTTTAAATACATTATGACCATAGACATTTATAAAGAAGAAGAAAAAAAGAGCACCAAAGGAAGTTTTGGGAAAAAAACCTCCAAAATCCAAGAATATGAACAGAAATGTCAATGTTCATTATGAATCATTTTCTGCCACTGAAGCAGAGTCCTGGGACAAAAACCACTGGAGAACTTTAACCTTTGCATCTTCTATTAAATGATTTCCATTTCCCTTATGTTCATCAATAAATAAATAATTACATGTGCTGGAAACGGTGCCATCATAGATGATGTGCCAACAGTCAGAAATAGATTTGCTCCACGCAAAAAACAAAAAAAAAAAACAAAGCCTACTCACAAACAAATGACGCATAAAATTGTCCATTTGTACTAATTTTCACACTTTAAATGAACAATAATTAAAAATAAATAGATATTTAAATGACAAACAGATCTATTTCAACAGTTAAACCAATATTACCTTCATTGAAACTTCAATCTCACAGAGTTAGACAAAACTTTGTGAAACTAAAGTGTTAACCTTGTATAAATGGCGACGTGTCCATCAATATTGTGTAAATTCAGTAATAAACAACCAAAAATAAATAAAAAGAAAAAATTATTAAAATTATCAAAAGTAGCTTTATACCCATAAAGCTCCTCTTGGCAAAGTAAATTTGCTCAGCACAAGACAGCAGCCAGCCCATCATTGTGCTTGCTACAATGCTGGACAAGGCAACAAACAAATAAATAAATAATATATTTCAACAGTTAAACCAACGGTACCTTCATTGCAACTTTAATTTCACAGAGTTAGACAAAACTTTGTGAAACTAAAGTTTTTAACCTTGTATAAATGGAGACGTGCTGAGGTTTACATTACAATACTTCACTCGTGCCCCTTGGTGCCCTGATGGCTCGTCTTGAACCTCCTGATTATTGTAAGCCAACAGTATGCTGCACAAGGAGAAGATTTATAAACAAGAAGAGTGGCAGCAAAGTGTATTTCAGAGGGTCAGAGAGAACAAAAAATATTGAATACCATTTCAAAAATGTGCAAGTTGACACTGCATGGTTGCACTCATGAATTAAATAAATACTTTCTGTTCCTTTACGAGCTCTCTCAGCTGTGTGATGGTATAATTTACCTAGTCATTACATGCCAACTGCTTCACACACAGTCAGTCAGTTGTGGGTATAAACTGTTGTCATTGTGTTGTCGACAATACACTTTGTTAGTGGACTAACAATGCATCAAGCATCATCCCACTTTAAATTTTTCCATATTAGTTCCCCGTAATTAGAATATCTTTTGGGAGAGATATTTCATATGTATACATATTTAAAAAGTTGTTAAATTAGTCCAAACAGATTCAGCTTGTTTCACCCATTTAATCATCCCACTGTAAAATGAATCAACAAGTTGTTCAGAAATTTAAGGTTAATTAATCCAGTACTGTTCATCCCAGTAAATTTAGCCACAAGAACCCCAAAATTTCCTCACAGCATCTTTAGTAGGTTTGCACATTAAGAAATTAAGCTAAATGTAATCATTGTCAAACACTGTGATTATGATACAATTTGTGTTTTATAAACAAATATTAAAACAAATGGTGATAATCTTGAGTGCATTATCAAAGGCTGCATTTAACTTCGACATGCATGCATGCTAGTTAGTTGTAGAATATGCCCATTAGAAGAACATCCTTTCATTGGAATACAGCTGTCATTAATGTGCCTGTCCTATTTCCACTTAAAATCTCACGATGACATTGACACTTCAAATTGAAACTGGAGTAAACGAGAACTGTTTAGATATATTCAGCATCCTTTAGTCTGTAGGTATTTCTTTATCCGTTAGTGTCACGGTGCACGTGTCAAAAGAAAAAAATGCACAAATATGACCTTTGTGGGGAATACACCTTTTCAGGAGAGCTTCCTCATGTCAGCTGTAAAGCAGTGTGGTGGAATTCTGCCAGAGACTGGGTAGTTTCCATTTGGGGTGGGTTTAAAAAAATCGATTAATCGATTTAAATCGATTCAAGTTAAATTAATTCAATATCGATTCATAAAA
>JBBBVU010000015.1:23450276-23460322 GCA_037177055.1 Atherinosoma microstoma | reverse complement strand
TGCCATATCCTCTTTTCATACAAGCAAACGTGACATTCGTTTTCTGACGTATGTCCCCACCTTTAAATCCTGACTATCTCCACCCTTATAATACCATTCACTACTTTTACAGTCAACACAAGTATTTTCCTTTCAAACTACTGACAGAGCCTCAGGCTACTGGCCTGCATTCAGCTCTCACCACAGGGCTACCTATTCTCAGAAAAATACAAAGCTCCCGCTGCCGGGAAAGGAACAAGACACAGATGGGATTTTTAGTTCAATTAATATGAACAAATAAAGATTAAACTTATTCTAAAGAAGTGGTTAAGCAAGGTGGGGTGTTTTTGAAGTACCGCTGCAGGGTGCAAAAGACTTTTCATACGACATTGCCCTTTAAATAAGATTACTGGCATTATTTTCTGATTGGAATAAGTGAAAAACAAGATGATCTCTAAAGCAAAAAAAAGATTCACAATCCCTTTTGTATCCGATTACAGACTTACTTAAGAGTTAGACATCAGCTGTGATTTTCTTGTGAGAATCCTCTGCATAGAAAATACTGATATAACATCTAATATCTGCTGTTTTCTTAAAAAACTAATAAAATGTTACAAACACTTTCTGATAAAAGCTTTAATCCTGAATAGTTTTTTAAATCCAACACTGAATCTAAAGCAAGTGTTGGCCTGGATTGTTGCCGCTTGGACACAGGAAAACTGGGAGCCAAGAAACCTCTTTGTGCTCACCAGCAGCACCCATGGCCAGTGGGCAGGAACAATGCACCGTGTCCAGTCCAGCTCCGTCTCCTCGCATAAAACTGAGCCGTCAACCCACGGTGGTAAACCCTCAGGCAGCAACAGAGGCATGGTCTGAGCTAATGGGACTCGAGTCTCTCAGCAAACAGTGGAGGACATTGAAGGCTGCAATAAAACTTTAAAGAGATTTATAAAAATATTTAAACCCACGGCTAGTTGATTTGATGCAAAGTCTAATTTAAACTAATATCTATGGACTGATGGTGAAATCTAGTTAGTGTTTCGGTTTCCATATTATTTTGGCTGCAAATGAGAAAATATATTTGATTACAACAAAATTGGTAATAAACTTAAATCTATCGATTCTCTGTTGATTAATAAATAGTGAACTAATTGTACAAAGTGAAATCTGATAATGCCAAGCAAAAGCCAGAGAAAGCTTTGAAGTAAACATGGCTGAGGAAGACAGGGTCTGAGTCTACGTTTAAGAGGATGATTCAGCAGTTTTCTTGACATGCAGGTCAAATGTCATGTTTGCTTTAACAGATAACCCTCATGACGTCTTTGTTTTTCCCATCTTTATTCAATCAAACTAGTTTATATTTTGTATACATAGGTAAACAGCATCCATGTGACAATGAACATATCATGAAAAACATGCAAATCAGATTATTTCTTACTAACTTCTCCCCATATTACTTAAGTTTTCTCGAAGTGATATGAGTTTGTCACAATAGGCTATTATTTCATCTCATAATAATATCTCATAATAGAGAAAACTTAACCTGTACACCGACATGCCAACTTGCAGTTAAGATAATGAAAAACTAACTAAACATGTAGATATCAGCAATGTAAGCCATCAGATTTCCTTTAGCTGCCAATAAAAAAAGACATTTAAGTTTGTCCAGTAGGATAATACCAGAAAAAAACAACAAAAACAGCAACAAAGAGGTAAACACAAAATACAGGTAGAGTTAAGAGGAGAGGAAATGCTGGCACGTGCATGGACACACATGCTGTAAATCAAAACAGCCTGCTGGTATTACAAGACCATAAAGTTACACGCTGGCTGGATGCAATGCATAGCTTAGAGGTGATGAGCTTCAGGAAAAAGCTTAAGTAAGAAGCTAAATGGCCTCCATTGGAAGGTTTCGCAACCCTCTTAGTGGTGTCCCCTATAGCTGAAATATCCAATACACACATAAAGCCTTGTCTGTGTGTCATGTACTCTACCTACCCTGCGCAAGCGCCGAGGGGGTATGCTAATGGAAAACGTAAGCACCGCTATAAGACAACAGCCTCCCTGTCTATAGGTGCATGGGGGCTGTGTTGGGAGTGGAAGCTCATATAGTTCAGCTCATACAAAAGATGATCTCTGAGGGGGGGGAATGGGTTGGACAAGCAAAATGATATGGTACTCTCATTACTGGACTGCGTCAAAGCAGATGTAAACAACACACCACTTAGAGCAATTTACACTGCACCAGTAGAATTACATATGAGCTTAATGAACAAAATATACAAAAACAAAATCTAAACTAAAATTTTGTTGTTAAACCTGCAACAGCTCTGCAGCTTTGCCTTTTACAGTCTGTAGGAATACAATAGAATCCCTCCCAACATATCACTTGGCTGCAGTTATCTCTTGAGCGTTAATCATGTTACATAACAATAATCCTTACATGGCTGTGAAACTAATATGCCTATAACAAAAGGATGGAGCAGCGTGATGAAGACATCCCTTCTTAAATATTCCTCAGTGAAAACGCAATAAACAAAATTCTTCTTTGTGGCTCTGGGCTGCTTTTAAACAACATTCAATAAGCGTAATTATGTCAAGTCTTTGACCAAAATACAAGCAAACTTATGACCTGCAATAAGTGCCAACAAACAGCCCTCTGTCAATGTCTTGGCAGTATAGTTAACATCTAAATGGGGGAAAACGCTATGTCTGCAGTAGAAAGTCATCATTACTGACAATCAACCTGGCTGGAAATGTGCACCCTCACACAAATGGTTTCCATAACGCATGCACTCAGTTTGTCCAATAATGCTGATGTCAACAGCCTGAGTTGGCATACCGTAAAGGCAGTGAGATCCCTTTTAGTGACAATGTGAGTAAAGAAAAATGACACACACATAACACACAGTGCATCTCAAAATACTGGTGCACAAAACTCAACAACCGCCCTCATGGTTGTAGAGTACAGCAGGTACAATAACTTACCCAAGAAATAAACATCTGAATGATAGCTATTACCATTAGACCTGTTCATTTCAAACTGCACAAGGTTTTTGCAAAACATTAGGTGAGTCATGGTAGCACCCCCCCCCTTCCTTTCCCTCAAATAGTAATTTACCACCAGTCAGCCTTCTAACACACGGCCTCTGTTCAATGCCTAAATATCACTGCTGCCTTGGAAACCCTTGGATTACTGCAAGGACTGCATTCCCCACGTCTCCGTTCCTACTAGGAGGTGTGAGCGCTGGCATGGGAGAGCGAGAAGCCAACAGCAGCACGCTAAAAAGGGTGTGCATTAGTAATGAGGCTTGTGCATGAAGGAGCGTGGTCTTTCGTAAGTTTGCAGTTAAAAAGCACACTAATGTTTTACACAAGCAAACACTTGACCTGAAAGGCTTTAATCAAATTTGGCTGTAACTAGGAACTGAGGTCAGTCTCACTCGTGGGTTTAATTTATCATTTAATATTTCCATAGACCTTTATCGAATTTAAATCACTACGACTGCTACCTTGGCTCCTTGCTGCCATTGTTGCCGTTTCACCAGCTTTTGTAGGGTAAGGAACAGAGAATTGCTTTCAAGTTCGGCTCCTTTCTTTCTTTCTTTTTTTTCTTCTCCCAGCACCAAGGGCAAAAATCTATGCAAAATGCTTTCTGTGGAATAACTAATCTCGTTTTATGGAAATGCAATCACTTGGAAAAAAGGTGAAAAAAACTTAAAGATAATAATTTGAAACTCATGGGTGGAGTAAAGTAGTCTCTAAAAGCAAACATTGTTTATCTTTAATCTAACAAAGGAACCACTCTGAATCTCTTTAGCAAATCATGAAGACTGTGATGGTACCACACCACACTGTGCCGGAAACAGCTTTACTTATTAATGACAGCACTAAAAAAACACTAATCTCTAGTTTGATCAATAAAATATTAGCAATAAAATAAATTTGCAATGCAATAAGGAAACTGAGAAAAAAAACTGTGTGTTTCATACTATCATTGAGCTTAGGTATGAGGATATGATCAGTATGTAGTGAATTACCACAACAAATCTCCTCCAAGCTCTCTACTGGAAACAAAGATACTGGGTGGGTGTTAGTTTCCTGAAAACATTGCAATGAAAGATATAAGGTTATGCTATGGAGCTTAGATGTTACAGTTTTACTCAATAAGTGTTAGTTTTTACAATTAATAAACTACCAAATACCTTGTTATTATTTTCCAATCAATCATAGAAAGACAGTAGAAAAGAAAAGAAAAGAAGGAGGAGTACAGTCCGCAGGCCTTGGACTGGACAGTTAGCTGATCCTGAGTCACCAATCTGGATAAAGTTGGTCCTCTAGCTGGACTGCTAATCCAATTCTTCAAACCCCTGCCTATTGTTACCTGCGCAACATGCCTCTGAGATTAAACAAATTAATGGGTTTGAATTGGTCTCCAGGACCTCTGCACACACGTGTTTTGTAGAACAACGACAATCCTGGTTTAAGAATACAACTAAATCATATACCAGAATGTTGTAATATTCATTTGTATAATGATGCTAATTTTCACCTTTGCCTCTCAGTTCTTCTGATTTTCATGTGCACTTGTTTGTCCATCTAGAAGCTGTTGAAATTTTTTTACCAACACTAATTAGCTTTGGTAATTCATTAACTGGGTAAGCAAGGCAAAAGTTTAAGTCAGAGCCAAGGAGAAATGCTTACTTTCTTTTATCTTATATGTATTATATAAAGTTCCTCAGACTACACATCACTTTCCATTGAAAAAAAAAAACATGGTGGGATCTAGCTCTGAAAAAAATAACCCATCTAGGAATAATAATCTATTGAAGTATTGTGTTACAGGAGGACAAAGCTAATCCAGCATGTTCAACCTTGAGAGGAAAGAAGATAAGAGTTGTCATTTAAAGATATTTTTGTCAACATTAACGGTACCATCCAGCAGGCAAGTAACATATGCCATCACTGCTCAACTTGGATAAGCTAGCTGCTCAACAGCTGGCTTCATCCCCCACCAGCCCAATAAAAACCATTTAAAAACAGCCAACTTTATCAGTCAGTTCCGAATAGCATCGATAAAATGATCTCAAAGCTGTTCTGACTTGCATAAACATGCAACACTACACGCTCTAACAAGCAGATGATGCTAGCTTTGTAGCAGGGGGGTGATTCTTGTCACTGAACATTTCATTATTGGCAAATATTAGGCCGCAAAAAGACACCGAACAAAACAACGTTTCGGGTTAAAATCATAAGGAAACACGGTCGACCTGCTATTATAACTGTTACCAGTCAGATCTGTCATTAATAATGTGAATGGAGGTGTCAGGCCAAGCTTACCAGCACAGGAGAGCTACAATGAGGCACACCAACAAAACGCACAGCCTCTTCATTATCTTCCCGCGGGGACCAACATCCTCGCTTTTTGGGGTTTTTTTCTGATCTGTCGCGGCTGCACAATACACCGACCGCAAGCTTTCTGAGGGCTGAGAGCCTGCTTTTAATAAAACTAAACAAACTGTTGTCGTCTGATGGTAAAAGCTACACTTGAAGTGAGCTATTTCTTATTGTGCGGACCAGCTATCCGCCTCTTTTTCAGCTTCAGTAGCTTCTGCTGTTGACGGGTAGCTGCCTGGGCTCCTGGTAAATTTAACCTCCCCCCTCAACATCCAGCCAATCAAATCAGTCCTACCTGTAAATCGTCCAATCACACAAGACTTAGCGACGTCGTGCTTGGGAGAAAACCCCGCCCCCCTGGACTGAGGATGAGTTGGTGACCGTGGAGCAGGACGCGTCACTTTTATTTGATAAGCAAACCAGCAAAGTACGCAATACCTAAAATGATTGTGCAATAATACGAAGATTCTGTATGAATTACTTGTTTGTTGCCTTTGTTTCTTTGGTCATGTCATGTAATTAGACGTGTGCGGAGGCGTTTTGGGGGAATGTGAACACGGTGTACTCTTTATTCTTCAACATCTCAAAACCACAATAACTCAAAACTTCTTCTTAAAATTCTTCTTAACCTAGTGATGTACTTTGAAAATATGAATTCCCTAACCAACTTAAATGTATCAATGCCCTGACAGTTCACAAGCTACACTGATTAAACTAATTTCCATGTTTCATATAAAGGAGCTGATGTTCGTGGTAATTTTATGAGGTATAAAAATAAATCAGATAGTTATTTTCCAATAGTAATGATTTTTGGAATATTATTAAGCCAGCATGTTAGAGAAATCTTTAGAAAGAGTAAGAAACTCGCGTTTAGAAATTGGGAACTAAGGAGCTACGGTTTTAGTTAAGCTTTTTGTTATTTATCCCTACAAAACGGTTTAACCCTTTTAATTTTTGTTAATTTTACTTTTGTCAATAAAAAATGAGTAATATTTTCACTTTATTTCGCTAATTTCTTTAACATAAAAGATCATTAGTTTCTCCGATCTGCTCCACATGGCACAACATAACTACATATCCCAAAGTGCAACACGAAAGATGTGCTAAAGTTTGCCTGTTATTAATATTTTGTTTGACTATTTTATCCACTTACATGTTCGTAAAAATAAAAATAAAAACTCCTAAAGAGTCTTAAACAAAACATTGCTTAATTTGTGATTGACTGGAGCAAAAATCTTTTAAGACTGATATTTTAAACAGGCGGGGTCCTGCGCGGTCAGCGGCACACTTTACTACTGAGTAAGAACATTTTATTAGAAGTCAACTTTAGGCGAACAGTTCGATTATTTCGAGGCTTTCCCACCGACTCGGTGCCCAACCATTGAACTATTATCCTGGTTGTTTGGATTTTCTTGGGCGCATATTTGACGATGGGTCCGGTCCGGACATGTTTGTGCCTTCTGTTCGTGCTGGTCTCGCTTGTCTTGGAGAGGTTTGTGGTGCTGGCTGCCTTCTCCCAGGGTATGGACAGCGACTTCACGTTCACCCTACCTGCCGGACGCAAGGAGTGTTTCTTCCAGACCATGAAGAAGCATGCCTCCCTGGAGATTGAGTATCAGGTGATAAGGACTATAAAAGTTGGATTAATTTCATATTAAACTGTTACGTTTGCTAGGAGAACCAAAACTTTCTATTTTTATTCGGCAGTTAATAACTTGAGAGCTGCGACATAACATTACACCTAACAAACCTACTATTTAACCATTTATTAAGGTTCCTTATACAGAACTTGTTGTTCATTCAACCATAATCTACCCACTAGTGCTCTGTTATGTTAGTCGCATCCAGTGCAGCTCAGCCAGTACGTGAAGTGAGATTAGTCACACCTTGATTTTCATATTGCTCTGAACCTGTTCAGCTGGTCAGTAAACAAGTTGCTGCACATTAATCTCTCTTTCTCTCTGAGGTGTGCCATAATATATATATATGGCAGTGGCTTTTCGGGACCTTCCAAGCATCTTATAAATCTTGTATCTACCTTCAAAAGAGCTTTGGGCTTGTTGTGTATATTGGAAAATGAGGAAGACCTTGAGAAGGAAAACTAGCTTTTTTCTCTTAGTCTAAAAAAAAGTAACTTTTTTTTTGGCTCTGCTTCCAGTTGCATTGAAATTTTATTTTGCCTCTCATGAAAGGGTTTTGTGCATTATTAAGTAATTATCTCCAGTTTTTGATCTTGCTAATGAATATTAAACATGACTTGAAATAGAAATTGAAACATCAGATTTACAACTGAACTCAAAATAACTACCAGTTTTTTGTTTCAAGCCTACAAAAACTGAGAGACATTTTACAGACTAACACCAACACCTCTCTCATTTACTCCTACCATCCACAGGTATTAGATGGCGCAGGCCTGGACGTAGATTTCTCCATCTCCTCTCCTTCTGACCAGGTGCTGTTCAACGACCTCCGCAAGTCAGACGGCGTCCACACGTAAGCAGCTGGTATGAAACGGGCATAAATGGCTTTTGGTCGCATGTTTTAGCTCTTGACAGCTTGTTCTGTTGTTCAGCATAGAAACCGAGGAGGACGGAGACTACATGTTCTGCTTTGACAACACGTTCAGCACCGTCTCTGAGAAGCTCATCTTCTTTGAGCTGATCTTGGACAACATGGATACAGATGAAGAGCTGGACAACTGGAAGGAGTACGTCCATGGGACGGATATCCTGGACATGAAGCTAGAAGACATCATGGTGAGGGGTGCAGTCAGTTGCTGAAACTAAAAGATCTGTTTGTGAGGGAATCTGAACATTACTGAAATTTCAAAATGGCTCTATGGTGTGTTTTTTCTTTTTTCTTTTATTTATTCACATTTGACATTTAGACTTTGTCCTTGTGTTGTTTGCCAAGACTGATTTGTCACAGTGTCTCTAACGCTCACAGGATGACACAAATGACCCAACAGATTGCAGGCTTTTTGGCCCCCGCAGGCCCAGTGGGTTACAAGAATAGACTGTATCATGAACTCTTGCCTATAGGGTGGTGGCGGCCAATTGTTTCAGCTTGCACCACAGTGGCCTGTGCCGCCCCTTTTTTTCTATGAGCCGCCTTAATTTGTGTCAGAAGTCACGCAGCCGTTTCACGGTTAAAGGCAGGAAATATGTTTGCCAGATGTAGGGGAAGCTGCTTCCTCACAGAGGAAGGAAAACACCTGATTAAGCTGCTTTGTTTACAAACTTTAAAAAGTTTTGACTTCATTTTGTTTCGCAATTGTACACACAAGTTATCCTTTAGGATCTGCCAGCAGACCCCATGTCAGCCCTCTCCTCAGGTGCAGTTAATCTGACTCGCTCCTCTCCTCTCCTCTCCTCCAGGACACCATCAACAACGTCAAGTCTCGGCTGGGAAAAAGCGTGCAGATCCAGACGTTGCTGCGAGCGTTCGAAGCTCGCGACCGCAACATCCAGGAGAGTAACTTTGAAAGGGTGAACTTTTGGTCGGTGGTCAACCTGGTCGTGATGGTGGTGGTGTCGGGACTTCAGGTTTATCTGGTCCGCTCGCTGTTTGAAGATAAAAGGAAAATGCGCACATAACGCCAACAGAAACGGAGGGAAAGAGAACCAAAAAAAACCTAATACTTTTACAACGAATACCTTTTTAGTTCTTCTTCCTTTTTCTAGGTTTTTCCACTTGTTAGGTTTAAGATGTCACACACACACACACACACACACACCACCGGAGCAAATCCACCTGTTTCTCTAGTTTTCAGCTCACTGGAGTTTGGAAGACGGTGTGAATACAAACCGTGGAACAACGAAGTGACTATCATCCCCTCTACTTGTTACACACACACACACAAAAAAAGTCTAGAAACTTGTATTATGTTTTATGGTCATAACTACTGTAGTTGTTTACAGAAAGTGATTTAATGAGCACAACTATTTTCCAAGGGAGCCTAAAGTTATCAAACCTGTGAGCGATTTGTAACGATGCCCTCTTTCTCCGTTTGGACATGTTTTTGTATTGAAGCTAAACGAATTGAAGAAATGATACGATGTATGGAGAACTTCTCTCTGCCAAACAGGATATGGATGCATTATATCTTCCTGACATATTAACTACTCTTTAAAAAAAACAAAACCTGTGTATTATTAGCTGTCAGCCTTTTATCCCTCTGAGGCCTTTGACATTTGCAGCAAACACTTTTTCGCTTCAGTGTGAATCCTGAAAAGTCAGGTGTGTAGGCTGGGCCATGCCGCTAACACTGCTCTTTGACACACAAGGAACTGTGGGATAGAAAGACACTCCTTGGCCGAAATTTGTGGATTCGTGGCCCCGAGTGGCTGCCAGCTCCACCGCCCTCTGCTGTGAAGCCTCACGGCTGCCGGTTGGGTGTCCGCTTACAGCTGAAGATGTTGAGCCTGCCTGTCTCTTTGGTGACACGAGTCTATTTCTATCTTACTGACACCTGGAAGGTCATTGCCACGGTAGCGTTGCATTGCTCAAGATAAATGCGCTCCAGCTTCCAATGCCTCGGCTACATCGGCATTCTTTCAGGTCGAGTCTGCATTGAATCCACAACTTGTTATAAACTCATCAGATTGCCCTGCCTCTGATGCCACGGAACAACAGATTTCATTGTCTTCACATTTTTAGGCACTGGAGTT
>JBBBVU010000015.1:23431446-23450176 GCA_037177055.1 Atherinosoma microstoma | reverse complement strand
TTACGGGCCCACCAAAAAATGGGTTAAACACTTAATCCTGATTTGTATATGAAGAAGCACCTATCAAGATCTTTTATATCATCTATAGCTTGTATTCTGTTCAGATGCTGCTGTGACTCGTGGGTCTTTTTAAAGTTTATTTTTTTACTTTTCTCAGCTCCACCGTTGAAACCTTGCAGCTCACTTCCCTGGCTGGAAGCTCCATGTTGCCATCTTGTGACTTTAACCTGTGTTGTAAGATACAGATCAAACAGTGAGATCATGTCATCCCAGTTTCATATTAGAAATGCATAAAACCAAAATTTTGTGGGCTAGTTGAGTTAAGATTATAGACATTTTCCATAGATAATTGTGTGTGAGCTTTAATCTCACTGATTTTGTTGAGCACCTGCAGCAAGATGTTTAGCTATGAGAAACAGTCCCCCACCTCAGAGTTTATTTCTTATTCATCTGTCCAGCTGCTGATATGAGATATTCCAGCGTATTGAGTGTTTGTATATTCAGATTCTGAAAGTTTTTTATGGATTTATAATGAAACATTCTGATCAGTTTTAAAGTGCTCTGGAAATCTCACAAATGTGATGTTTCTACAAGTATTTCTGTTACTGAGCAAGAGAGCATTAAAGTTGCAGAGTTACAATCTTACTGTTACTATGAAACTATGTTACTATGATGGCAGAGTGGAGGAAGAAGGAAATATGACTTGATATTTATTCAATTAATGTCCTGTAGTTGTAAATGTGTATAAATTAAACAGCCTTATCTTTTTCTGTCCTGTGTTTTTTTTGTTTGGATCCCCATTAGCTGCAACTAATAACTACTCCAATGTTCATGGGGTTGTAAGTACAATCAAACATTTATACTCACACATGCATCACAGAAATGCATATACACACACAAACAATTCATATATATATATATATATATATATAAAAATAAAATAAAATGTGTGTATATAAATGTAGAACCATGAAAGTTTTTTCCATACACATGTAGACAGATATACTGTATATCATATAGGGTATGTGTATAGATACACACGTCCTCATACTCTTACATGTATATACAAATAAATTACTAAGTTTTCTGCTTCCTTAGTTGCTGCCATAATGTTATTTAGAACTTTTTTCCAGGTGTATGGCTAGTGGTGTGTATATACTGAAATTAAGGTTTTGTAAAGTATTCTCCTTCTGAACAGGAGTCTTCAAGTTTCTGTTCAGAAGGCACTGTGTCAGCGTCTGTGGAAAACCAAAGGCCTTTTCAATGATCTTACTCATTCATAGCTGCTGGTATACCTGAATTCTGATTGGAGGAGAGGAGATTTGATGGTGAGATATTATTCTAATGCAAACCACCTTCCTAAATATGAATGCACCCTTAAAGAACTGAACAGAAGGGGGAGTGGGAAATATGCATTAATGCATTTTCTTTCATACTTACTTGACCATTTGATTCTTTGTGGGGCATCCACTCCTTATGGAAACACGGCTGCGTGACCCAACCTGTAACGTGAAATATTAGAGATTAACATACATAAAGACAACTATTATACTGTACCAGCCAAATGTTTGGACACATTTACTCATTCAAAATGAATGTATGGATATGTTTAAACTTTCTACTGGTACTGTATAAGAAGAAAGGAGGTGCTATGTCAGAAATGTGCCATCGTGTTATGCTCTGATCAGTCTAAATATTCTTTCTCTGATTGTTTTGGCCATCTCTGCTGTGGTGGTGGTCGATGTTTACACCTTTCTGGACACACTCTTGGAGCTGACAGGTACGCTGGCTATTGAAGTTGTTTCCATGGAGACGTGAAGCTGTGGTCTACCCTCTGAAAGGCTATATTTTATTTTTTCATTATTTGTTAATTAATAAATATCCCAACTATAAAACTTCCAAGTTTGTAAACAGTTATTTACCTTTCAGGAGGTGTGGTGGACTGTTGATTGGGTCTTATCATTTCAATATGGTTGGGGCCACATACGTACAACATAGGGATCTAGTCACATAAAGACAAAACAAAATAATACAACTAATCAGTTTGATTGACAGACAATCGCCATCATGCGTTTCAACCGTTTGAACACCAGGGGGCGCTGTGGGCAACAGACCAGCAGCGCTTTACTTCCGGGACATGGTTGTGATGAGACTATAGCATCAACATCGAACAAAATCCCAGCCTAGGTAAGGCATTAAAGATTCTTAAGACATTGACGCGCTATTTGAAGCAATTATTAACATATTGATGTTGCTAGAGTCATGTTTACATGGGCATGTTTAGGCATGAGTAATTTTACGGTCGCGCCATTCCGGAAGAACCGGTGGATCAGACATGCCCAAACATCAGATGCGTTCATTCATCTGACAGCTACAGAAAACACTTAAATCACGATTTGAGCAGTAAATTAAATCAATAATCACCTTTTACGAAGACTGTTTGAGGCAAACTAAGTGTATCGCCGTTAATTTGTCAATTCTTTTCCAAAGAATAGATCCTGTTTAATTTGACCCCATAAAGCCACTGTTACAGTTTTCTTTCAGTTTACAGTTTCTACACCGACACACTTGTATTTACCTTTTGTATTATTCAATATATACGTTCAAAACTGAGCTTTTCTCCTGGATTTTCTACTGAATTTTCTTTCTGATTGGAAATTGTTCAGATAAATAATCATTAACAGGTTCAAACATCTCAATGTTGGATCTGGACGAAACAGTGTGCAACTAGTAACTTTCCATAGTTTTGGCCTTTCTGTCTGTGATCAGGGTGATGGGGGCAGACGGTGCTCCGGATCAGGCAGTGCCCTGGCGGAAGGTGCTGTGGGAGCGTCAGCCATTCCCTGATAACTACGTGGATCAGAGGTTCCTAGAGGAATTACGGAGGAACGAGGGCATCCGGGTGTATCGCTACTGGGCTGTAGTGAAAGAAGCAGGCTTTGTAGGACAGCAGCTTTCCTGCGTGGCCATTTTTATCACCTTGTGGCTCTACATGGAGCAGGTATGGACCTTATGCGGCAGACTACAACCTCAGTGAATAAAATGTAGGATTAAACACCACCTCTGCTTTCTCACAGGGTCTGTTGCCTCCCGAGACGTTGTTGTGGACCAGCTTGGTCTGTGCTTTGCTCGGTTATGGACTTCACCAAGTTTTGACGACTCAAAGCGAATCATTCAGTGAGCCTCGTACACATCTGGCTGACTTACAAAGCGCTGCCATTTTCCTTTCCTTCACCTTTGGCTTCTCCCCAGTTCTTAAAACATTAACAGAGTCTGTGAGTACGGACACAGTGTACGCCATGTCTGCTGTAATGCTGTTGGCCCACCTGCTGTCCTTTCCTTACTCCCAGCCCTCACCGCCCGGGAGCCTCTCCTTAAATGCGGCCTTGTTTGCATCGGTGTGTTTGGCTTCAAGGCTACCTGGTGCTCTGCACACCTTTGCCATGCTCAGCTGTGCCCTGCTGGTGTTCGCACTTTGGCCCTGTCTGCTGCAGAAGATGAGGGAGAACACCCCTCGCCAGTTTACTGGAGTGTGTTTGGGTGTATGCATCGGAGGGGTAGGAGGCCTGGGGTCCCTGTCGGTGGGTGGAGCCGTGCTCTTATCCCTGGCCTTAGTTAATGTCACATTACTCTGTCCCTTGCTACTCGTCAAGTTGCAGAGGCACAAGGACAACATCCATGGACCTTGGGATGAGGCAGAGATTCTTGAGGATCTTAGCCGCTTCCTTCACTAATAAACAGAGTAAAACTGATTTAAATCAGGATGTCCCCCTAGCCATGTGGCACTCGAGGTGTTCGCCAAATGGACAATTTACTGACTCGCTTTGCTGTGAGACTAGTTTGTTAAATCGGCCCATTTTAAAGGGACAAACTTACCACTGACCTCCATCTGTTTGGACAGCTATAAGAAATACTTATCATGCAGAAATCACACAAGATGTTTTTAATGTAAAAGCTGCTGCTATTTTCTACTCTAATCACTGACTACAGAATCTGAACTGAGGGTACTGATGTGCAGGGCTGACCTAAACCTCTGGACACACATGATGCTATGCACTGATTTGATATTGGTGATGTTTTAAGTCTGTGGGAGATATTCTGTGTTTAAATGTAAATCAACATAAACAAGGGCTATTTATTCCAAGAGGTATTTTTATAAATATACTGTATTTCATTAGTGATGTAAAAAAAATAAAAATAAATTTGTGTGAACTATACTGACATGTAATGCAATTATACTGGAACCACTGCCTCAGTTTTTATTGCCAAATGTGTAATTTCTACTCTAAAATATGGCACAGAGAAAAAATTAGATAAGTAAATAACAGAAAAGTTTTGGGGTTTATTTATTTTTAATTTTTTACAGCTTATGACTGCAAGGCCAGCCTTTATTTATTATAGTTCCTCTATATTGATGTAGTACTGCACAGCTTGACTTGGATTAAGTCTGTAATAACTACCAAATGATGAGCACACAGAGGGCTGCACTACCCTGTCAGCCATTACTCTCTTCTAACTCCAGTGGGTGACTTCACCATTAGTAAACCAATTAAAAACATCTGTTGTGCTGAGTAAATCTGAAACCTCAACAGTGTGAGTTGCTATTAAGCGAACATTTGTTATAACATGACTCATCTTCACGCGACTCATCTCTCTTTTCGGTTAGCATTCACTGTTAACGAAACTAAAGTTACTGTTTATTTTTAAAATTTGTAAAAAATAAAAAAGTTAAGATCAACAAAGATGAGGACATGTTTAGTTTTTTCTTTCTGTCTTTCAGGGGAAATAAAAAAACAGAAATGTGAACGATGGCTACTTCAACCACATTGTACCACTTCATTGTGTTGATGATAGTACCTAGCATGATGCAGCCAAGCTGGCAACAATGCGGACTGGTCGCTAGGTGTCATACCTTCATCTCTGTTCTCTTTGCCTTGGGACGAGATTTGACTGTGAGCTTTGCCATTGGTTTTCGTGGTGGCGCCATGGTTTGAGTTTGAAGCCCGACTTTAACTCAAGTCGAGTTGTCTGTGGCTCTGCAGCTTCCCCAGAGACCCGCAAAGAAAAGTGTGTCGCGGATTTAACACGTCACGAACTGTGATGGTTAAAATGATTCACCCCACCAAGTCTGCTGTGACACCTATGACAAAATGTTTGGTGCAATAACAGCTGGGTTTAGTATGTTTGGAAAAACCATCCAAGAGTTTATACACAACATTTGCACTTGTAATCTCAATTACACACCCCCGTTGGTAAAATATGTTTTTCAGATTATTCCAAAAAATAATAACACATCAGTTGGATCCTTGTTTCAGATAAATATGACCACATTTCCAAATGTAATTTCTTTTTGGAACAGTTTTGGCGATGATGTATTGTGGAAAGAAATTTGGGCTACTGGGGCAGATCGAGAAAATCTTTGGTTGGGGGGGACAGGCAGGGGTACAGACTGAGAAAAAGGATGGTTTATGTAAACCTTTAAATACAGTGGTGGGGAGTATTAATTTAATTTATGAATTATTACAACTAAACTGGTCATCTAATGCAAATGGTAAAGGAAAATTTATTTTTTATTATCAAAAACTATTTACTTGAGAGGATCCTGCTTTGTATGGCTTTAATCACTGCTGCACAAACATTCACCTCATTTATAATGAAAAACTTTGAGCTAAATCACACCTTTAATCAGTGTTTCTTCAGCATTATTGTTTATTCAGCTTTACAGTTATCACATCTTAGAATTTGATTGTCTATTTTTCAGGTGGCACCTGGGAGACCGTTTGGATTTTAGGGGTGGCACCCTAAGAGGAATCGTCATTACGACTGATGCTGAAAAAATAAAAAAGTGTTTCATCTGGAGCCTCCAAATAATGAGAAATCTGGACACCTTTAAAAATAAACCAACTGTTTTATTAACAAGCAGTAAAAACAGTGCATATGTACTCTCATTAAGGAGAACCATTCAAAAGCAGTCATTTTATTTATACAAAATTCAGACTGAAAGAAATCAAACAGTCGCTCACATTCCAGCATTTATGGCCGGTCATAATATGTACAAAACAGGCTCAGGACGGAGTGAATTTTGCAGACAGCAGCTCTCAGAGGAGACAGAGAACCCCAGGAAAGTGCTTCAGCTGGATTACGCATCACGCAGGTCATGGGTGTCTCTAGGTAGCAGTCGGCTGGAGCTGTAAGGATCACAGGGGCAGATGGATAGAAGAGCAATCAGTAGAAAAAGACTCATTTCACGCTTGGAATTGCAGGGGGTTGCCTCCTGGAAAGAAGATCAGATCAAAGTTATTATTTAATGGTTTTATATGACATAATGACATTACCAGAAAGAATCTGTACAATTCCTAAAATAAATGTGCCTCTATCAGATCTTTTATTTAACCCAAAGGCAAAGAAACAAATTTAATTTGGACATGGCACTTTGATTTGAGGGAGTTTTTTTTTTTTTTTTTAACAGTAGTAGGGGTAAGGAAGACCTAAAAGGTGATGATAACTGCATCCTCATCATCACAATCAATAATTCTAGTTATGCAGCAGCTAGGTCTAATCTGGAAATGAACATAAATTGAGACTTAGTGATGTTTGAATACCAACTTTCCAGATCTACTAGCTGATTGTTCCCAGATGAATGAAAATATCACTACGCATGCCTGTATATCCACTGCTTGTATAAAACTGTACAAGCTGTCCATGGGTTTAAAAAAACAGACCAATAGCCTAAATTAATGAATGACATCTGGATCACAGCGATAACCGCGTTGTCATGACAGATCTGAAAACTATCACATGGTTACGTGGGGATACTAGACGAGTGTTTGAAAGGAAAAGAAAGAGAATGGAAACTTTAAAAGGTGATTAAAAAAGAAAAATCGTGAGAACATGAGTAGTAACATTTAGCAAGGCGCTCATCCATAGATGTACAAGAGTTCATATCTAATCCCAGTACAATTCCAATGTACCTATTCATTGTATTTCTCTGAATGCAGGTTTTGTTACATAACAAGAGTTAATAGATGTTAAAATGCTAAAAATAACTATTAAAAAAAAATCTGACTTATTGAAGTGCATGTCTAAGCTAGAGCTAGAGAGGCATAAGGTTGGATAGAAAAGAAAGTCTGAAAGTCTGAAACTGGGGAAAGAACCTAAGGAACCATTGGAGAGCACAGAGGAAACGAGGCAGAGAGAAAAATGAGACACAAGCCAAAAGCAGGGGAGGAAGAGAAGGGAAGAAAAAGGCATGTGGGCAAAAAGGAAAAATAACAGTTACTGCATGAGGGAAACTGAGAAAGGCAGTAAAACGAATGCATGCAAGGAGAAAGAGGAAAAAGAGGGGATGAAGGACTGATGTAAAGATGAAAACTTGACAGAGCGCTCAGCCTGTTGTTTCTGGCTCCGGTAGAAAGCTGCATGGAGAGAAGTCTTGTCTACTGAGGCTGATGGGAAGGGGGAATATGAGAAACACATTTTCCAGCAGACCCCCACCCAGCTCAAATATCAACTCTCTACCCCTGTGCCTCAACAGAGGAACCGAAGATTGTGTATTTGTGTGTGTTTATGGCTAAATTCCAGACCAGGCGGTCACCATGCTATAACAGGTCAGGTTTCAAAACCTAATTTCTGCGGTTTGTAAGTCACCTTGGTACGCTGGTTGTAGCACGGTTGTGGTGACCAGTGGGTTGCTGAAAGCTGTCAGAAGAAGCTTTAGGTCCAGTGTGAGTCACACGAGGAACAGGTGGAGCATGGCCACGATTCACTGGCCTACCAACAGTCACTACATTTTCAGGGAAACTTGAGACGGGTAGAGAAGAGATGCTTCAGTGACACTTCTAGTTTGCACACATTTATCTACTGTGTGTATGTACATAAATATGTAAATGTGGGGAGAGGCAAATTAAATCGAGACATTTTACAATTTCAAGAAACATTAGCTTATCTTCAATTTGATGGCAGCAACAATGTCTCAAAAATCAGGATTGGACCACAAACAGTTGGAGGAACATGATGCCAATACGTTATAAAAAGAGAATATTTGAGATGCAGAGTCTCTCTAAAGACGGGCAGAGGCTCAGAAAAAAAAACTGTCTACAAATTGTGGAAATAATTGTGGGATGTGGCTTCCAATGATTTGGAAATCATGGAAGCCACATCCTACAGAATAAGGAGGAGAGGGATCATCCAGCCTGTTTTCAGCACTTGCTTCAAAAGCCTGCATCTCTGATGGTATGGGGGTGCAGTAGTACCAATGTAACTTGCACATCTGTAAAGCCACCATCGATGCTGAAAGGTTTATAGAGGTTTTAGAGCAACATGTGCTCCCATCTAGAAGATGTCTTTTTCAGGAAAGGTCTTGCATATCTTAGCAAAGGGATGACAAACCGCACTCTGCATCTGTTACAGCAGCATGGGTTCACAGTAGAAGAGTCCAGGTGCTGAACTGGCAGTCCAGACTTTTCACCATTGGAAAACATTTAAGAGTCTCATGAAATGCAAAATATGACAGAGAAGCCCCGGGACTGTTGAGCAGCTAGAGTCCTACATAAAACCAAAATGGGACAACTTGTCTTCTTAACTCCCAAATGTTGGCAGATTGTTGTTGAAAGAGGAGAGGGTGCTCCGTAGTGGTAATAGTGGTTTCCATGGTCCTGTCACACCTTCTTTCAAGCTTTTGTTGCTGACATCAAATTCAAGAGGAGTTCAAATTTTTCTTATACGATAGCAAAACGTTTCGGTTTCAACATTTTTTCATTTCTAAATATTATTTCAGAAGATTTGCAAATCGTTGCATTCTGTTTTCATTTACATTTCACACAGTATCCCAACATATATGGATGGGGTTTTACAGTTTCACCTTGTGGATTGAATCCAGGAGGAGTCCACTGGTGGAGGAAGAGGAGTGGTGCAGGTAGACATGGAGATTTCTGCGACGACAGCGAGCGCCTCCTTCAGGGCAGCTTGCTTGCGAAGCACTTCCTCCCGGTGCTGCTGCTGCTCCGGTGACTCATCCATCAGTGCTGAGCATTCCCCCAGAGGGTAAAGCTGAGCCAGGAGTTCAGAGCCGATGAACTCCTTCACCTACACAGAGGGGTTTCGTACTGCTGAGATAAGTTTAACTAGATGCATTAAACACACATTCAGGATTCTGATTTTAAATCTAAAAGATTTTCCTTTCTCTTTTTTGCCAGGTATAGTTGGGCAGATTGAATGGATTTAAATAGTGAAAACATGCATGTTTGACAGAAGAATACAGATTACAAGAACGAATGTTGTCAAACAAAGTTACCAGCAAATACTGCTGATAACTCTGGAGAGCTTTTAGCAGGTGAAAGACAAAACCGGGAATAAAAGAAAAGTAAAATCATATGAGTTTGTTTTAAAAAGCTTACACTGTTTATCATGAGGTGCATAATGGTCTTTGGCATTAAATCCCTGATGGTCTTATGGATGATGCTCATGTAAGAGTCAACCAGGTTACAAATGGTCTCCACCTGACGCTCCAGCTGGGGATCTGTGAAGTTATCATGTCCATTTCCCTGTCCATCAACCTATGTGACATATGGGAATATGGGACATACAGTTAGCTCAACATACACAACAGACATTACATTTAATATTGTAACGTGAGCAGGGATATCACAGCTGATATTTTCATTCAAATAAAGTTTTCTGAAGCTTATGTTTAGTGCATTATCTTGTCATCTACACTGTTGGTGGTGAGGGGAAACATATTTGTTAGGATAGAACAAGAAAAGAAAAATGGTTGGAACACAAAAGAGGGAGATTCAAGGAGTGGGCAGAAGAAAGAAAAAGGGGGAGTGGGTGAGGGACGGGGAGCTGCTGATTAGAAACAGACTAGAACACACACACACACACACACACACACACACACTGCAGTGACATCATGTAGCAAGAATGCGGGCTAAAGAGCCAACGACAGAGCGGGATGGAAGGGGAGGGGGACTTGCTTTTTCGCTTTGGCAGGGGGGAGAGAAGGGGGAACATGGAGAGAGAGGGATACAAGGGTTATTGCCAGGGTTTGAGGTTAGCAAAGGCAATGAATGCATGGGACACAAAGGTACGATGCAGACAGGTGCAGCCCCTCCTGCTGCAGCTAAGGTCAGGCTTGGATTTAATTAGGTTGAATTAGGGGTTCAAATACTGACGCCTACTTTTTCAGGGTAGACTCCAGCCCGTAGCAGAGATGCCTTCCAGCTGTCCAACTCTTCCTGAGAGTTACAGGCCAACTCCAAGCATTTGTAGTCCTTATACACGTTCCTGCAATACATCACATTTGGGTCAGAAGTCTTTAAAAATATACAATCATAATTTTTTAAAACTCAAGAGCCCATAGCACTATATCCAAATCTTCTATGATACATTGTGGAGCGGAGAGAGATTGGTCCACTGATTATCTTCTTGCTAAGGAAATAAACATATTTACAAGCACATTCAATCATCTCTAGTAGATTGCTCTGACTAGTTCATGATTTTTTTTTTGTCAACTACAAACTAAAATAAAACCAACATTTTTGGGAATTCTGGGTAAATAAAATAAGCCAGAATTTAGTTCATTGATAAACCAAATGCTTTATTTGAGGGCTTGAAACACCACGTGCACGTAACGTGCAAGTTTGTGCACGTAAAATTGGAGCGGTGCACCTAATTTTTGATTGCATGTGCACCTGTGCAAGTAAGAAAAAGCTGGTAACTTGCAGTGATGTTTACCTCTGTGCCACACTAAGACTGAAAATGAAACAGACGTACGCAAACTTGCCACTGGCTGATCCTGCCCTGGCTTATAGTCAGATATTAATGTCCATCAATGAAGACTAGACAAAAACATTTAAAAATTAAAATTGGATTTCTGTAACATGCTGTAGACCCTATAGGGCTGGGCACGTTGGTGCATCATCGCTTTAACACATTAATTAATTAACCACAACCTTTATTTTATCAAGCATTCACACAAACCACAGGCGGTACTGGCTGGGAGTGAATGTTAATTTGCGTCTCAGCCATTGAGATCACATGTGTGTGGTCTGTTGCTGCACTCACCTGAACAACTTCCCCGCACAAGAAAACAAGCATGCACCTGATTGAATCATGTTCCCGACGTACTGATAGTTTTACATATTACAATGGAAACTTACAACGTTTTATTTTAAGATTTTAATCTTTAGAAAGTTGTTAAATAACTTTTGTACAGACTAAACATGTCATTGCCTTGTTACTGATAAGATGCCACTTTATCTCCTCCTACTTATATGTCATTCCAGAAATTTAAAGAGAAAATGTCCAATTGTAGATTACCTGGTTATTTACACAAGTTTGAGATTTCTTTATTTTTCTCTTGAAACATTACTTCTTCCCTTACGATACATCAGTGCTGAAATGGTAATCCTGCTTTTTTGTCTGTTCCAGCAGGGAAACACCTGATGACTGAAATTCAAGATCAGATATTGTTCCTCTGTGTTTAGAAGAAAGGCAGCTTCACACAGCTTTAAAACTCATACTGACTTGTTACCTTTTAACTAATAAATCCTTAAATTTATAACATTAGTGTTTAAGTTGAGATTTAAAAGAAATAGTTTAATTGCTGGTTTGTGAAGGAACATCTTATTTGTTTTTACAAATAAGGTTTCTTTTAAAGCCAAAAGTTGCTGAACTGTTGTTCATAAGTACTTTTAATATAAAATATTTCAATGAACCAGTTTTGAATCATCATTGACTTTTGAATATAACAGTGTGATTAATTAAAGATTTTCCTCGTTCTACACCAAACTAGACTCAAGAAACTAAACAAACAAAAAAAACATTTTTATATGTATCGTTTAGCTTTTCTAATATTTTTTATAAGATTTCATAAAAAAAAATTCAAGGTTTGTATTTAAAAAAATTTTAAGTTATTTTTTGACATGTGCACCAGTAGCACCTTTGCTCAAAAATGTATTTCAAGCCCTGTTTATTATCAGTTAGGATCAAATGTTTTTTGCAGAAATAATCTGGACCAAAAATGCCACAAGAACACGCTGATCAAATCATGCTCCAATTTCACAGGGCTTGAACCACTTAAGAGCTGGATGCAAGTCCCAAAGCTATCCCGGTTGCAATAGGGCAAGAGGAAGGGAATATCCTGGACAGTCCATCAAAGGGCCCACAATGAGACAAACAACGGAGGATATGACACTCATACCTAGTGGACTGTGGGAGGAAGCCAGAGTATCAGGAGGGACCCACACGTGCAAGAGGAGTGCATGTAAACTCCACAAAGAAAAGGCCTATTCAGGATTTGAACCAAGGTCCCTCTTGCTGTGAGCACATAACCATGCCCCCCATTCTCATACATGTAGGCAAGAAAACCTACAAAACATCACAAACTTATTAACAACATGACACAGTTAATGCAACCTTGTCTCATGGGCTGTTTTTGGACATGTCTGACCTGTGTCCCATTGCATGAAATACTGAATACAGGGGCAGTGTATACCTGAGAGAATCATGGGAACAATGAAACAAATAGGCTAATGGTGGGGAAAAAAAGAAAAAACATGTTGCAAGTTAGACTCCCCAGATTTACATGAAATATGCAGTTTAATTAAACAGAATGTAATGAGAGTTTGACCGATATAAAGAAAAACACAATTACTTAATGGCAAAGCAGATCCATACTAACGCATATATACAGAGCACGCATGCTGAAACAAAAATAAACCATTTTACTTCCCTTCCTGCAATTTTCCCCTTTACAGTGCATTTTTTCAGGTACTTTGAGCTCTTCTTCCCCTTTGTCTTAGTGCTCACATCCCTCTTCTGTCCATGTAATATCCATATGCTCTGGCTGTGGAGCCAGCACGGCAAAGTAAGACATGAGCAAAGGGTCTGGAAGGAGTCTGTGGCCCATCTGTTAAACATTTTTCTTTAATCACTTAGTTGTTTTGTTGTTCCCTTTTCACATTCAGAACACACAGCAATTAACCTCAAATATGTGAAAGCTTTGTATAAGAAATAACAGAGATAGGTAGAGAAACCTGGGATAAAAAAAATAAATTACTCTCAGTTTATGTGCTTATGACTGGGCTAGGATGGCCGAGGCTAATAAGTCAGGGCGTGGTGGCTAACGGAGAGGGAACCGGGCCAACCATGACAATACTTGAGTGCTATTACGCTAACATCCGTACACGCCACTGAACACACAATAAAATTGTTCTCTAAGCTGATTTATCACTAAGATCAACATTTTGAACTCGTCCCCTCCTCTTCTCAGTTTTTGGCCCGTGTGAGTTTTTTCACTCATCCTGAGGAATTTCTGCAGAGCCCCGACTGCTCGAGATTTGAAGAGTTTCCTGAGGTTTTTGATTACTGTCAGCCAGGGACAAATCCACTGCAATGTCTGCCCCCCCTCCACACACACAAACACTGAAAGAGAAACAGAGAGCATGAGGGTGCAGGAAAAAGGGAGGGTGGGAGTGGGGGGGGGGGGGCGCCACAGAACTGACTTTGACACATTCCTGGCTGATGGCTCTGATACTCTCTCTACCGCTTTCTTTCTCCTCTCAACTCTTCCACTTCTTCTCTCTCCCTCCTTTTTGTGGTGAGTCGAGCAATTCTTTCCAAACAAGAGCAGCCTCATCTCTGATCCAAGCTCTCTGGGTTTGATTAGCTGCTTAATGAGCCTGCAGTCGGTATGCTGTGGTCTATTCGCACACTCTTTTGCAAATGCACACGCGCGCGTGTAAAATCGCACAAACGCACTTACGAATCCAGTTTGTGTGTTTGAACGCAGCACAGCACAGAATTATAAACAAAGCCCACATGCTTGGTCCAACCATCCAAGCTTTGGGCCACCTCCAGCTCCTAAACACTCTTGTTCTCTTTTTCTCTTGTTCTCTCGCTCCGTCTCTCTGTTTCACACACATAAACCATGCAAACTCAAAACACTGCTCTGCCCTCAAGGGCCTGGCATATGCCCGCTGGATATCCTTTCAGTTCAGATGGCAAAGTTGAACCAAGGAGGTCAGAGGAAGGGCAAAACACCACTCTTGACACCTCCTCCCTTTCCTCCGCTGAAATGTCCACCCTTGTAAAATATCACGAAAACCTCAGCAAGCAGGTGACAAGAGCAGAACTCCCTTTTCTGACTCACTTAGCAAGCAGACACAAACATAGAGATGCACAGTCACGCGCACGAACCTTAACTCTGTGTTGAAGATAGCCAAAACAAATTTGCTGGACATGAAGCCCTTTTCCACATCTCTGAGCTTTAAGTTGTCCAGAGGAAGCATGTATTTCTTCTCCTTCTCCTGGAAAAGACAGAGTATAGAGAGATAAACATTTGACAGAGGTATGCAGAGTAAAATATGACATCACAGAGGCAACATTGGTGTTGATAGCAAGAAACAACAGAGACTGAGGCCAGTTCACTTGGGGGCTAAAGATAAAAAGTCATGTCTGGTAGTAAATAATTTTCAGCCTGCGCCTCGAGTAGAGAGACGGGCCAAGAAACTTGAATCGCTATGGGAACTGTTTCAGAGGGCAAGGCGAGGCAGACAGGACATGTAGACCACTGTACTGTACAGAGCGTCCGAGATGCTTTAGGATGTTTCTGCCTGTCAGTGTGCTTCACGTTAACAACCCTCTAACTGGTAAAGGAGAGACAATAGAGAAGGAAGAGAGAGTGGGAAAGAGATGGCATATGTCTACAGTCTGTCATCGCCACGGGGACTTATGAATGACAGCGAACAGTTGGAGGAGTGCAGAGAACGGTGTGAGGCGAACCAGACAGTATGGAGGCAGAGTACAACAGAGAATTGAAGCAGGGAGTAAGGCAAATGGAAGAGCAGTATGAGAAGAAAGAAAAAAAAAAAATTTAAGAAAAAAAAAAAGCCGGGCCCACATGTGAAAGTCATTACTCAGAATCAAGCTCTAACACAACATTTCTCCAAAAGTAAAGCCCTTCCCCCTAGTCTCGCTTGCCCAGCCTGCTCCCTCTGACTAACCTTTGAGAAGAGGCCTTCCACAAAGACTAGTAATAGGAACAGCCATGTTTGTAGTGAACAGAATGACGACCCATAACAATCTTGGATGAAAAATACAGCATGTGTAAAGGGGCGCTTCTATGTGTCTACGTTTGAGCCGGTGCATGAATATCGGATGAGATGTGACTGTAAATCTCGGTCTTCCCTCTCACAGTGCTTCCCTGAACCCTTCGACTCTCTTCCTTTGCTCCCCTTTCCTTTTTTCCAAAGAGGCCCACTTCCTGTAACAGACGCTGAAAAAAATAAAATGACAACGCGATTGGCGCTCACACAGCAACATCTGGGATCGCTTTAGACAGAGGAGGAGGAGACTAAAGTGAGTATAGGGTGCTCTGATGGGGTAGAAATAGAAAGTAGAGATGAGAAAGAGAGGAAGAGGAGGGATAGAGGCGGATAGAGGGAGATGAATTTTGCAAAAGTAGACGAGGAAACGTTGAGGAACATAGAGAGCAGGAGAGAGTGTGCAGAAGAAATGGGGAGAAACTCCAGACCACTCCAAAGTTGATTTCCCCATGGGTCCCATCAACCCATATATGGCTGCTAAGTTCCTCCCTAACTCTCTCTCCTTCTCTCACTCCCCTTATTTCCTTATGCCTTCCCTGAGTGAAGAGGCAGATCCTTAGCTGAATGAGTGAATGTGCCACGTCAAGACTGGATACTATGCCGGGACACAGTCCTGTGGACGGCCGACCCAAGATATACTAACATCTCTACGGAAGGGACACCCATAGGAGTGGATGTCTGATTCGGGTGTAGACCTCTTGCCCTGCGACCAAGCACTAAGACCGGATAACGGAAAAAGACCAGAATATCAGAGGAAACCTTTTGCCAACTCCTCTCCGCATCAGGCAAGACTGCTAGCAAACAGCCAGAGACGGAAAAGGCGAGTCCAAAGAGAAGAGTGAAAAAGGGTCCTGCTCCGTCATCCCAGTGTTCAGACTACCTGTTCAGGATCTTACTGGTGTACAGTAGTCTGCACATTGGTTAGACTGTGCATGGAAGTGCCTCAGCAGCCTCCATTGATGACATCTGCTCATAGACAAGTATCAGGACAACCTGGGACCTGCAAGCAATCTATGCTGAGGCTAATTTAGGGTCTCATTATTCTTACATGTTTCTTGTGTAAATGTTTTTCAATGTGCATTCACTTTCAACAGCGTTCATTTCTCCAAACACTGTTACCATCCAACTCTATATTTAAGTCAAGCGATATCTCATCAATTTTGCAGCATTTTCAAGCTTGAATTTAATGTCTTTGTAAAAAAAAACAAAAAAAAAACAAGTGAATATTTAAGGCAAAGCCGTTAACAATCAAACAAAAAAAAAGCGGATGATAATTTTTGATTTAATAATTTTTCTGTCTTAAAACTAAAAATGAGCTAACTAGCTGAGCGTAGGTTACATGCATTTACTGTACAGAAGCTTGAAACTAAACATTTGTCTCCTACAGGCTTTTTTTCTTCTTTTTTTTTAGTTTGTGCACGTGTATGTGATAGTTTTTGCATACGCAAACATCATGGCACGGCTTTGTAATTGCACGCATGTACATGTGTCTGTGTGCACGTCATATTTCCAGCCGTTTCGGGGTGGCCGTGAAGTATCATACATCAGGCTGTCTCCCTCCTTTCTAGAGACTAATGGATTTGAGATACGGAACAGGCCTCACACACACAAACACTTATATACACACAGAGGAGCACATGTAGATTGAGAGTATAGGCATGGGCCGTCTGTTTTTCTTCAGGCTGCTTGGTGGAGCCCTGGCAGTCGGGGGGTAAAGGAATGTATGTCTGCTCAGTGTGCTGTGGAGATTAAACTCTGCACTCTCAGTATGAGGTCAGTGTAGGGTACTAATAATGTATTGCATGGAAAGCAGATGTGATGTATACCTCAAAAAGGTTTTTAAAAAAATGTATATGGAAGTAATCGACCTAGGGATGGTGATGGGAGGTTGGAGGGGATTTTGGGGGGGGAGGTAAGGGGGGAGGAGGGGGGTATGAGAGAGAAGCTGTGGAGGAGTTGAGGGGGAGGTCTGCAGTGTAGAAACAGCCATGTGGGATTTCTCTGGGCAGATCTTGGACGCTGGTGTTTGGACAAAGCTTCAGATTTTCCAGCCAGGAATGTGCGCAGTCCCAGGGAGACTGCCAACCACAGAGAGAGTGCGGGGAGGGGGGGGGGGGAGAAAAGAGGGTGAGACAGACAGAGAGAGGCAAAGTAAAGGAGGAGTAAAAAAGCAGCCGAGGCAGAAGAAAGAGAAAAAAACATTTTAAAAAAGGGGGCAGCAATCAAAGAAAAACTAAATGTCTGTGGAGGTAGTGTGGGCGAGGAGTTACGAGAGCGGGAACTGTGAGAGAGAAGAAGCAGAAGCTTGGCTGATGAGCCTGCGTGTGTTCGTGCGAGTGTGTTGCACACGCACAGAGGCAGTAGATCTGATCTCTTGTGATAACACGCATAACTGACAATGTACTCAGGCCTTCCAAACACAAACAGCTGATAAACCTTGCAGCGCAGTGAGATGGGTTCTTGCTTTCTTGCATTCGTGTTATTTCTTGCAGATGTGATATGTGTGTAAATGCTTAGTAAGAGAGTGACAGCAAGAGGAAACCTATAACACCGTATGTGTACAATATGCATGCCTGGGGCTGTGTCTGGAACACTGTGTTCAAACGATGCAGTGTTTATCTGAAAAGTGACCATGTGTCTGTCTGAGTGACTGTATATTTTTCTCTGCTATTTGCATGCCACTTTGTTTACATCAGAGCCAGCATGTGTACTGTATACTGTATATACAACTCTGTCCGCTGTGTGTGTGTGTGTGTGTGTTTGGGGGTGCATGTGTGCACGTCTTAGTTTGGCTTGGGGCAGCTCCAGCTGTGTCAAAGTGAGCCGCTCCAAATGCCTAAACTCCCAGAAGAGGAAGAAAAGGAGGAGTAAGGGGGAAGAGTGAGGGGAGAGCAGGAGGAAGGGAGGGGGAGGGGGGGGGGGGGTCAGAGGAATGAATGGGGGGAATGGTGGGGGTCAGTTTCAGCTCCAGGTGGCAGAAGAGGAGAGCAACAGTTGTGCATGTAATGCAGTCACAATATTTCCATGAAGATGGTGTTTTTTGTTTTGTTGAACAACTTGGCCTTTAAACCATCTGAGTCCTGTATCTTCTACATAATGCTCCTACCAACCACTCGAGTTGTCGTCTGTTAAGCAATACAACCCCATTTCATCAGCAGCATCAACATCACAAACATCTCCTATCCACCTTCAGTGTTTCCACTTACATCTGAGTGTCTACAAGCGTTTGTTTGTATCCACGTACAAACGCTGCAACATGTTTCCTTCTCCTGATCTCCATCTCAATGCTCAGTCCTTCTCATCTCCCCGTGACATCAACTGTGACCGGATTAGACTGTTGTGGTGTGTCTGCCTGTCTACACTTGCTGTGCAGACCTTCTGCTCCTGTACAGCAGGCACAGACAGGCAGACAGATGGCAGCCCCACTGACATCAGAAAAGCTCTGCCACCTTCTCCAATAAAACAGGAGGAGCTTTATCAAAGCTGTGATAATGATAGGACAAGCAATTTCCTTTTGGCTTAGCTCTCCAAGTCGACCACTTAACGTGCTGTTTCAAACTGGGATATGTTTTAATAAACTTGTGATGAACTGTCTTGACTGCTTGGTTTCACGATTTTAATTC
>JBBBVU010000015.1:23409942-23428294 GCA_037177055.1 Atherinosoma microstoma | reverse complement strand
TCTATCTATCTATCTATCTATCTATCTATCTATCTATCTATCTATCTATCTATCTATCTATCTATCTATCTATGTAAATCCAGGTGGTGACTTATTTTTTTTGGAGGGGCAGTGTAGATGGCATACTCATACCTTGCTGATACACTGATAAACAGTGGTAATTAGTTCTTGACTGACCATGTCAATACATTGAATACATGGCCCCTTTAGACTTGATATCTTTTTCTTTACTACGGTTTCAAAGGCCATGTCAGGAGTGAACAAGCCTGTCCTGTAGGGGGAAAACAAGAAAATCAAAAATCAAAATGGCAAGTGACATAAAAGCAGCTGATTTTTCCTATGAAATCTCTACAGCACCTGATGCCATGTATGTTTCTGATGGCGTAGTTAATCTCCTGACGCAGCATCCTCGCATCAGATTCAATCTTAGGACATGCACAGGAAATCATAAGTCAGAGTAGAGGACTGAGATCAGGGGCAAACGTGTTAAGCCCGACAGCTACTGATAGAAAAAAATATTCAAAGTACGACTCTATGGCATACAGAATATATGCAGCTAGCTAAGCAAAAATCAAGCATAGAATCAAGCACACATACCTTTACCAGCTCATAAGGGAAGCGCTCATGAAAAATTTTATTGATCCTAGCACCTCCTGACAAATGAACAGTGTCTATTTTGTCACCGGAGCCCTCGATTAGCTTCTCAAAGTCAACCGCCAACCGCTGAACTAACCTGGAATAAAGAAACACACACAGATAAAGAAACACACACACATAAACATGATGAATTTACACACACAGAATGACTGACTGACTGTAGCAATGTCTTGGTCCTCCGTGCAGGATCATCAGGTTTATACTGTTTGTACTCCTCAGCCTCTTTATTCAAGGCTAGAAGCTGGCTCTGCAGATAACTACGGAAGGCTGGCAGCATGTCTCGTATGTGGTTTGTCAGTTGCTGCAAAAAAATCCACGAAAAACAGTTAGTATGTACACATAATGCATTTACATATCTATGAAGGTATAAATGTGTGCATTTTTTACCTGGTTTAGTGTTCTTTGTAAATATGGAGTCCCCATTCTGTCAGCCATGTGTTTGTAGGCTGGATGGGACAGAAAGAAGTTCTTCTCTGACTCCAGAGCTTCCTTGATGTCCTTTTTTCCATTTATATCCTTCTGACTGCGGTTCACCACCCCTATGTAACCTGGAGAGGAAGAGGTGAAAGAGAAGTTAAGAGTATGTGATCACTGTAAGCTCCGTGAATAATGTCCAGGAAGACAAAGAAACAAAGCTTTCCATGCATTTTTTTCAGACATGTCCTCGGGAGCTCATCCCAGATGGCCATTTGTTCCGTTATGACTGTGGAATACATTGGGCCAAATCTCATACTTGAGTGCAGTAATGGATGTCATAGCACCAGACTTTGTATCTAATGTGTAAGCTCAATGCTGGTACCAGAGCAGCTATATCAGTGGGCTTCCATGGCTAATGAATTTGCACTGCAGGAGAAGCATGAAGGACCCAGCACCTGGTGCTGCTTTAACCGGTCTGTGTACTGCCCCGAGAGCTCCCTGCATTCACTTTTTCCAGGCAAGACATTTTTCCTCCCTCTGTCTCTCTCTTACACACACAAACTTTTATAAGTCAACAAGAAAGAAAGAACAAATGCACACAAACAGACACCTACACAACGATACATAATCAGTGATGTCATGTATAGTGCTGTATAGTGCTTTAGAACTGACTTCATGCCTGGTGATAAAGACACAATCACTGTCATTTCTAATGGGCCTTATTGGGTGTTGATTTCTGCTGACTGGCTCAACAAACACAGAGATATCATCTAACCTCTTCGCAAGGGAAGCAACCTGTTTTCTAGTATTTCCCTGGCATCAGTTCCTTGATCCATCAGATCCAGCTTTGTGATTACACCGATAGTGCGCTGACCTAAGAAGAAATTAAAGGAAAAAAACAAACACAAAAAAACTAGTGGAATTTGAATTTGTTCAATATCTTACATCAACTTTTTTTTTTTCATCATTATGCCAATAAAATTCTCATAAAGACAACAGCATGTAGAGT
Source organism: Atherinosoma microstoma (assembly GCA_037177055.1). NCBI lineage: Eukaryota > Metazoa > Chordata > Actinopteri > Atheriniformes > Atherinidae > Atherinosoma > Atherinosoma microstoma. Next base: position 23,426,211 of record JBBBVU010000015.1, on the reverse strand, counting down.
TACAGTCATGGACATTAAAAGTTAAAGTGTCCCTTTACAAAGATGAGACTTACCTTGTGGGTCAACATCTTTGGCCAGTTTCAGTGCATCAGAGTTGGCCAGGTCACAGTTGGCGGGGGTGACGGCCAGAATGAGACAGTTTTCCTTACAGATGTACTGCATGATCATATCTCGTATCTGGTACTCGATGTCTGCTGGCTGGTCACCAACAGGCACCTTGGTGATACCAGGCAGGTCCACAAGAGTCAGGTTTAGCACTGTCAACACAGAAATAAACACACAGAATGTGCATATGTCAAAGAAATAGATTATATTGGAAGGATGTGTAATGAGAAACACACGGACACACGCTTTGTTACCATGTTGGGAGTAAATCCGTAGGCTGATTGGAACAGGAGATATGCCTTTATTTGATCCTGTGAGTCTACGCGTCTCTGCCTCGATTTCCTTGCGGATCTCCTCAAAATTTGTGAACTTCTTTCCCTTACAGTGAAAAAACTCTCCATACTCTGCAGGGATACACAAATAGTAAAGAGAAAAACATCTGTTAATTGACAGGTTTGTAATATGATCATCATTATGGAATATCTCTGGATTTGTATGCCTGTTCAGACCGTCAGATTGCTAGCTCTTCTTTTGAAGTTAGGCCACACTGATACAGCTGTATAAATCAATTTCTTTTGTATTAAATACCCCCAAAAATATGGGACACAATTATGACTCATATCAGATGATGACTCTACCACAGAGATATGGAAGATATCATACTGCCACCTTGTGGTAGCTTCAATTAGACACTAAAAATTGTTACTAATTTAAGGGTATTGTTACCTGTGTCAGAATTTAGCAGCTGGAGGATTAAAGGTCTGCGAGTGACAATTCCTGAACCTCGTGGAAGGAAATCTCTGTTAAATGAGAAAGATTGAGTTAGAAAAGAATGTATAATTACAAACATAAAGGACAAACCCACCAACAGCTGATGCCATTACCAACTTGAATCTTCATCTGAAAAATGAACTTGACGACTCTACTATTTAATTGATTTGGCACAAAGCTATCACAGTTAGAATGAAGTGATGATGAGAACATAGACAGAATTACAATGTTGTAATTCAACATGGAAAATCCTGCTAAATCTGGGCGCTCTAAGAGTGAGATATGAGTTATTCTAGATTAGAAACTATTTGAAATATCATCCATATGATCATGGAGGCCAAGAAAATGTTTGCAACATGATACGTAAACACTTAACAGCAGATGTAGAGAATGTTATACAGACACAGAAAGCACAGTGACAAAAATAGCCCTCCTTTTTCCTACTGAAATCTTGTTCAGGAAGTTTGGTTTATTACATCCTGTCCCACATCATACTGCAAGCACCGTCCAACACAAAAGGGGTGTCATAGCACAGTCCAAGCTGAGACAATGAACGGAGTTATGTGGTAGAATATCAAGATGGAAGCGCTTAGTCTCCTTAACACACACTAAACTGTCTCTGTTGTCTTTAAGTTTTACCCAAACAACCACGTTATTCACAAGTGACCATCGTTATTTTTAGAACCATGAAATCTCTTAGAGTCAGAGAAAGATGTAACACAACAAAGCTTTGTTCAGATTAGTGTCAGTAAATGGAATAACTTGCAAACTGACTAGAATTTTGTATCTATTATGCTTCAGTTGTCATATCAACCTCAGCTCTTTCACTCACACCTACACAGCCTGCCTGGGAGATAAACTGGTGCAATCACTGACGTCCGGCATGCACCACTTCAGACTTAGCAAATATATCCATGATACTTGGTTGGAGGTCATGATACAGAGAACAGGAACGTGGTGATCTGCCTGAAATGCTTATTTCGCTCCAGGAAATATTGAGCATGCCCTATTTACCAAGTTACTTCCATGATTTTACTGTTGAACAATTTAACTATTTAACAGTATATTAAAAATCCAGAGTACAAACTTGTTTAGATAAGAATCAATTTCTCAGTATTCATAGACCAAACATCTTACAGCCTTTTATTGCCTAGAAATAGCAGACATAAATATTAAAAAAACATTATTTTATGCGGTTTTGAAGTGTTTATTTTCTGCCAGTCATTTGAATTCAATTTTTTAGGGGGATTTGTTATAAAGAAAATCTTTATATGTTTTACATACAGACTCTATTTACAGAAAGTTAAGGCTGTATTCTTAAAGTTTGTTTCTTGTGAGTGAAAAGAAAAGACTGATCATTTGTAGTGTATTTAAAACTGAATGTTTTATACAACAGAGTACATCATTTAAAATAATACAGTATCCCCGTCGGTGTGTGGTTATACTTTTTATTTGGTAAAAAAATAACTTACAGGTGCAAATGATCCACTGATAAAAAGCAACAAGGTTTCCATTATGGTATTATTGTCATCAAGTTTTAAATTTTAATTCAATTCAAAACACATTTACAGAATGGAACTGATTGATTAGATTTTTCCACAACCTTGCATACCCATGTGTACAAGTTATCTACGTGAGAGGGACGTGGTTTCATAGTAACCAGGGACTTTTAAAAAAGAAAGAAAAATCACATTTCAGTTCAGAGTTGAGTGTTTGCGGCTTACCTGCCCACAAAATTTTCCAGCACGGAGCTCTTTCCTGCGCTCTGGCCGCCCACAACAGCGATCTGAGGCAGGTGAAGGCTGGAGCTCTGTCCCACGCTGCTCAGGGCATCTTGAAGGTGGTTGACCAACTGGATCAGATCCTCCATCCCGCGGTTGCCCATCGCAACAGGAGCCGCTCTCTGTCCCGGTCACCTTTTCAGTACGGTTCTAGTCCACACCAGTCGATAGCGTAACTACCATACTTAATGGTGTCCTACAAATATACCACCATTCTCAGTGAAACCTAATAAAGAAAATAAACTATCTTAAGGGTTGCTACTTACTTTTAAAAGTCCCCAACTTCACAATCCGTTAGCACTTCAGAGTAAGCGAATTTGACTACGAGTGTCCACAGTTGGTCTCGGAGAACTCAAATCCCCCAATAAAGTTCGTTAAAAGCATCCTTCTTCTCTCAAGTTTCTAAATGTTTGTGGCAAGTCGTGTATCTTAAACCTTGGACATCTTTCAGATGCTCGGCGGTGTGCTGAGTTTAGTCCATGGACGTAAAGAAAACATTCTGCTTTGACAGCTAACGAATGAAGTTTTCTACGCATGCGTACAAACCAGCAAGTCAGTAAAGACGGCAACTCCCATAAACAGAAGACAGACAAACTTTGTAGCCAATTACCAGAAACCTAAAATGCAATCACTTATTCGGCCGTCTGCTATTTAAAATCTCACACATCCAGGGTGGGTGGGGCACCATTGCAGCCTTATAAACACTGCAACCAGAGCCAGAGAATGTATCACAGAGTGTATCATCTACTGTAAATAACGCTGCTGCGTTCTTTGACTGTGAGAGAGTGTGCACAGTGCAAATGCACTAGAAACCAGAGGCAAAACAAAAAGAGAGTGGAGGCTACATTTATTAATCATGTATAATTCAACAATAACAATGCATGTTTATTTTTTCTCTTCTTATGAACTTGCACATGTGTATAGACAATTAATTACATTGTACTGAATGGAAAAACCTATACGCACTTATTTTTCACCATGTAGACTCACACTGTCTTGTTGCATGAATGAAACCAAAATTCCCCCAATCCCCAACCCAAACTGGTCACAGGAATACTACTCTACTTTCAGGTGTTTTAACAGTTCTGCAATGTCTATGTGTGCCCTGCCTTTGGTTTCAGTCCTGTTAGAGCACAGTGCACTCTGCAGATTCTTGGCTGCTTCGCTCAAGGATGGAAGGATGTGGGCGGCATCCTTTTCACCATGAGAACATAGAAGGACTTCGTTGATCTCCTCAGCTATCTTGCGAGACAGGACAGTGGGAAACACACCGCCCACACGCTCAAGGACGCTTTTCCTCAGGGCTGGGTCACGACACACTAGGTTCAGTATGAATAGACCTGGCAGGGGGGGAGAGAGGGGGGGGGAGGCAATATTGAAAGGAAATAAAACACGACTCCATCTAAAATTATATATATATATATTACCTTAATAGAGATAAAAAATAAAGAAATCAGGAATGATTTTGTACCTCTGGGGGTCAGCAAGTTACAAACTTTCCTTAGGAGGGACAATTCTACAAAGGCAGCAGGAGGACAACTCATCCCTAAAGAGCTGTCTTTGTTGTCTACATCGAACATGATGACGTCAAACAAATGACCACCTACGGAGAAAAAAGCACCCCAGTCAGATCTTTGTATTATTATACCAATGTCTGTTGCCTTGCTTGTAATTACCCCGTCTTCAAGCTTCACCAACCTTCTTTCTCCAGTGCACAGATACGTTCCAGGCCGTCCCCGAGAGTGACAGTCAAACGATCATCTGGACGAAACCCGAACCATTCCTTCGCCACTTCCGACACAACAGGGTCTAATTCTACAACCTCAACAGTCACATTGGGCACAAAGTCCCGCAGAAACTGAGGCAGGCCTCCTCCACCAAGTCCCACCAGGAGCACTGACACGGGGATGTCTAAGAAAAAAGATGGGGAGGAATAAATAAATACGAGTAAATGTGAAGCAAGCGTGATATCTCATGGATAGTGTTGGGGAGTTCTGATTGCAACACAGATTCTATTTCGTCTTATCCTTATCTACCACACTAATATGTCTGTACAAATTCCCACACATACAAACACACACCTTTGTTCTGTGGCATCCCAACTCCAAGCATAGCAAGACCGGCCACCATGACCTCATGGTGAGCACAGCAGAGGAAGCCAGTGTCCACTGCCAGTGAGACTGAGGATGTTACTGGAGCTGCTGTCGCCTTTGCTTTCTTTTTGTTCTTCTTCTTGTGACTTGAAGCTGCACAGATATAAATACACATTTCTTTTACTTAATTACATTATAACAAACTACAGTATGCAAGTATATGCTTTAAATGAAGCTTTTTGTTATTCTTTATTTCTGCTGGGAAGCCGGAGACCTGTCGTTATCACTTCTTTGTAGATGTAGGTTCATTGCAGCGGCATGTACATGCATGCATCTTCATAATGTCTACACATACTGACCACTGTTTACACACTCATTTTCTGAAACCCTGGGAACATTTTCTAAACACTAAAATAATTCGGGTTTTTTTTTCATCCTTTATTTACATTACATATGAACTTTTTTTCTTTTTACCAACAACACACTCAAAAACAGTTGGGATAAATGTACATTTTCCATTGCGTTACAATACAACTCCTTTATATTGCCTTGTCTGGATGAAACAATGGATATGTGTGTGTATGTGTGTGTGTGTATGCAGATTACTTTAGTTCAACATCTTAATTACTGCAGTCTTACAAAAAGGAATATGTGTCCATTTTTTCCAGATACAAGTCTTCAGCCGTTAATATTCTCTGGTTGTCGTGGTGTGAATCAAGAGACCGAGTCGTGTACATGCATACACACACTCTTTCTATGAAGTCTGAAGGAAGTGCTGAATAAAGTCTGGCTTTCTACAGAAATAACCACAGCCTTCCTGGAAAAAAACATCACATTAATGGTATCAGCCGTCTCTCCAAAAATTCCATCAGTATTACCCTCACACATATACATATAATCCATAGTTTCATTCTGTACATGTTGAAAGACCAAAGATTTTACAATTTTGCATTGAGAAAGTATTTTTTATTATCTGATAATTCTCTGACAGAATTTAGCACAAATGTGTGATCCACGACCCATCTTTGATAGATGCTCCGTTACACGATAACCCCACGTGAAAGTAATTAATCTGCTATCACAGAATCTTCCAGAATGTTGTTACTTGCATTCTTTATAAACTTGTCTGCCTTTCTTTGACCCTCTCCCAACTTCTTTTGAGTGCTTTATTGGCATTAAATTCTAGGTATATCAGTGTGCAGTGAAGACAATGGAAACTTTTTCTTTTTTGTGTTCATTTTTGTGGAAATGGGGTTTGTACCACAGAGCACTGAAGTTTGACACAAACTGTAAAAGCCTCACACACTATTACACACTGTGTGGTTTAGTAAGACACTTTGCTTTGTCTAACTTTAAACAGAAAGTTGTTCTTGGCCTTTTTACCCCGAAACGCGCATCCTTCAAAAAAGATTATGGTCCTCACTACTCTGACTTGCACCTTCTGTCCATCTGTAAAGCACTTTGGGTAAAAGGGGTATGTAAATATTCATCTCCTTCTTCTTGGAATCAGTTACCATGTGAACCTTAAGGACCATATCTCACAAAACGAGTTCAATGAAAATCTGACAAATGCTATGAAACAATCTGAAAAAAATTTACTTTAAAAATGTTTTTGCTACCTTAATTAAATGTACATATGGCTTTCTCAAAGATGCCACATCGCACAGCCAAAAATCTATAGCAACCCAAACTGAAAAAACAAAACACTGGCTCTAAAGTGAGCTTTTTTTTATCTTATTTTATCAGCCATCATGGCTTCTCCTATGTGCTGGAAAACTGGGGTGTAGCTGATTGCATCTCTATAAAAAGATCTGACAAAAAAACGACACACTGCTCCTTTAAAAACAGTAACAATTAATGTTCATCTATGTATTCCGAGTCAGGATTTGACTAATTAGGCAATCATTATTAAATCATGCTATATAACATACTGAGAATAAGAGGAAGGAAAAACAAATTACCAGTATTCGATGAGACAAGTCGGCTCTCTGATTGGACAAGTGCGGTGTTAGACAGGAACACCAGCCTGCGATACAGTTCGCCATCTTCTCCTCTGACATTCTCCACACAATACTCCCCACTGAGCTGACTCACACCCCTGCTGACCTCCTCTCGCCAACCAAGATCACCTCCCACCGACAGGAATGGCACCTGAATTGGGACAGAAAGTTCAGTTGTGGCAGTGATATATTTTTGTGCCCCCAACATGTTTCATTCTACTTTTTAAAGCATCTTAAAAATAAATATTTATGTGCATTTACCTGCTGATTGGTCGGCATACCCGGGGGAGCCAGGTCCATCGCCACTGGTGAGAGTTCTGACTGCACGGCTTGCATATCGGTGTATTCCTGATTCCTGTGCATAGCAACAATAACCAGACGTCGAAAGTTAGCGCTGGCTGCCAGTTGCCTCCTGCCCTCACTGGAACTGTAGAGCCAAGCTGTCTCACTCCCTCGAGGCACTACAGAGACAAGCAGAGAGAGTCAGGTCACAAAAATCCTCACAGAGGAACACAATAAACCCATTGTGACTCACAAACACAAGCTCACCAATAAATATAGCAAACTGGTTAGATCTCGGCACTTTGGCTCCTGGTGGACAATCTTGCACAGTCAGAGTGTATCTGGGAAGGCCCGTCTTGACATGGCAGAGAGTTAGTGAGAGGTTTGAGCCAGGGTTGGTGCTTGTGCGGAGCCTCTTCCTTAACACAGAATAGGCTTGATGCTCCCTCACAGCTGACAACAGTTCGCAAATCTGTGAGTAACGGACAGGTGCTCCGTCATCTCCGACACACATCTCAAGAATGGGCGTGGGCATAGGCTGACGGAACTTGGTGCAGACCAGCACAAAGACGGGCAGAGCGAAGGAGTCCTCTTCTTCTTCTGTCCCCCGTTCTCCCTGCAGGCAATGAAGCCTCACCGCCCAACCGAGCTGAACAAAGTGCTCTACAGCCAACTTGATGACGCCCTCCTGAGCCAGAGTCACACAGATATACCGCCCCCCAACACTTAGCACACGGCCCACCTGCAATCGCAAGAAAACTTTTGTGAGGAAAGTACAAGGGTGTATACCAGTGGTATACTGTCTGTCAAATCAACAGCTTTCTGACCTCAGTGAGCATGTTCCTGGCCAACGCTCCTTCCTCTTCAGATGCCATGGCATCCAGAGTGCCCTTGTCCAGAGCAGCCTGGTAGCTGGCATCGTCATATGGAGTTTGTGTTGCATCCACCTGATAGAAGATCAAGCCTGGCCTGCGCTCAGCATTTCGTTGGTTCATGTGGTTTACCACAGTCTCACTAATATCTATATTAGTCAGATGTTTGTAGCCAACATCATGCAGTTGTTCACTCAGCTCAGAGTTGCCACAACCAACCACCAGCACCTGGGGGATAGAATCACAACAAATATAAGCTTAACTTATCCGGAGGATACACAATGGACAAGGAAAAGGACTCGGATCCCCTGGATGTTAGCTATATGTGTACAAACATGCATATTACCAGGACGTAAATGTCCCACATTCATTAATGCTGTGTTCAAATGTATCTTGGTGACACTTCCATATAAGCATGGAAACTAATCTGGTCTGGTATTTAGTGCATGGCTACATCCATGCATATCCCACATTACCTTATCTTGCACTTTGATGTATTTGTGTAGCACGCCGCACAGTTTATTGTAGTCTCCATACCACTCAAACGCTCTCTCTCCGCGCTTCTTAAAGAATTTCTCCCAATACTCCGCAGAGCTGAACTCCTCGGCGGTGCGAGGTAAAAGACTCATTACGTGGGTTACTTTCCACTGTTCCGTGACAGGACCTATTTTCCAGCACTATTTTTCCTCCACATGGCACTTCGGACTCACTTTTCCATTCGGACAAATTTTCTTCCAGCACCGCTCTGTGATTGGTGAATCTTTGATAGGCGGGGCTACGAACTACCCGGTGATTCGCTGAAACTCGCAGAATCGATTTTATTGGCCACTGATAAGCCGGAAGTGCTCGGTCCGGTTTTGTTAGTCCTCCGGGTGTCATTCATCATGGCTGTTCCCGCTGGTAGAACTGTGTTCTTCGTGACTGGAAACGCAAAGAAACTGGAAGAAGTAAGAGTTAGACGTCTCATGTCTGAAACAGATTCTCTGGTGACATTGTTGTTGCCCTCCTTAAAGCGTTTAATGCTGGATGTGTGCACTTATTCTACTGTCTTTATGTAGCTCCACACTGTGCTTACTATATATAGACAGTGATACATGAGCTATATGGTTAAATCCTCTTGTGATATTTTCCTTAAAATAACTTGAATAGATTCATGCTGTGTTTTGTTTGTGGTTGCACCTGTAAGGTCATCCAGATCCTCGGAGACAAGTTTCCTTACAAACTAGTGTCAAAAAAGATTGACTGTAAGTATGAAGATACACATTTAAAATGATTATTTCAATGTAATCTTAGCTTATGTTTCTCTTTTTTCAGTGCCTGAATACCAGGGAGAGCCAGATGAAATTTCCATACATAAGTGTAAGGAGGCTGCACAGCAGGTACATCAAACTGTCATAACAATGGTATTTACTTTTTTTTAGAAAATCAGTGACTCACTGTAATGAAACTGTTGTTTCTGTCCCCTAGATTGATGGACCAGTTATAGTAGAAGACACCTGTCTGTGTTTCAGGGCCTTGGGGGGCCTGCCTGGTCCATACATGTTGGTACAATTTCCATTCCTAGTAGAGCTGATACATCTCAGATGATAAAGATGCAGTAACTAATTGTGAAATGTACTTGTTTTTGCAGTAAATGGTTTCTGGATAAACTCAAGCCAGAGGGTAAGAAATACAATAAATGATAGGACATTTAAAGAAGGTTATTTTGAGCCACATAGAAAGCTGTAATGCAAGCTGTCTAACCAATTTAATTTATTTTCAGGTTTGTACAAACTCTTAGCTGGGTTTGAAGATAAGTCTGCATGGGCTCTCTGCACTTTTGCATTCTGTGCTGGCAAAGATGAACCCGTGCAACTCTTCAGAGGGAAAACAGAGGTCAGAATCTGTCCCGGTAACGATCCTCCAGTGTTTACATGTCTTTTCTTCTTACTACTTTACGGTTTCATTTCAGGGGAAAATTGTGGAACCAAGGGGCCCTCGAGACTTTGGATGGGACCCCTGTTTCCAGCCTGATGGATATGATAAAACGTAAGCAAGCACTGCCAGAAAATCTCCTTTTATGCCACAAGGTGGAGCCAGAGGTTAGCACATTGCTAGTGTGCAAATAGCATGTGGCAATCGCCTGATCCATTTTACCTCAAGCAGTTCACTTCTCAAACGGTATCCTTGTACATGTTTTGAAGGACAACATCTATACTTAATATTGATTTTTATTCTTTTATGTGTAGCTATGCTGAGCTGCCTAAAGATGTGAAGAACTCCATCTCTCACCGCTACCGGGCGCTCGCTGCCATGTCTGAGCATTTTTTACAAACTAACAACACCTCACCAGACAGCAAGAAGAAGAAACAGGAGGATTAAAAATGAATTTTGACCCCCTCTGCTTTAATATTAATAGGTGGTCTAATTCAATAAGAGAAGACTCTTTGTTGCAACATGTACTGTAATTGTTAAGTCTGTAGTGGAACAGCTGCTGCTTTATATCTGTTTCCCTCTTTTTCTTTTTTTTTTTCAAATAAACCTAATTTTATTCAAGTTTCCTTTCTATTTTTTATACTTATTGAGCATTTCCTTTTTAAATATTTGTCATTTTCTTTTGGAAGAGAAGATGTTTAAAATATCCAGATAATGTGAAAAGATGTCGGAAACCGTTTCAAGTCTTGTATCGTTGTTCCACAGTAGAAACCCCAAGACAGCCTTCTGGGTTTCAGCTTCCAAAGGCTGACAAAGATAGACTTGGAGAATAATTTATAAAAAGAGAAGCTCCAGGGTCCTGATGAGAGCAGCAGACTGCTGTGTGTCTAAGACTGGCCCCCGTGTCTGGCAGAGGGAGTACAAGGTTGTTCAGGCTGGAATCTAGAGATGGATGGGAGAAGGATTGGGGAGGGGGGGGGGTTTCAGTACACACATCACAGTGATAACAGGGGAGTTTGATCTGGGAATCTCAAGTCTCTGAGCAGGAACTACGTATATACCTGTGACTGATGCCTCCCAGATGCATGGAGGTTATGACACATGTGCTTTAAGACCAGCTTACAGTTTAATGTTGCTCATCCTCAAGTTACAAATAGTTTTATCGGCTTTAATCTACGTACACTTAATGGTATCGGATCAGTGGTGTATACCCCTACATGTCGAGGGTATATTGTAAGGGGCTTTATCAGTCTCTTAAATTAAAATGTTTGTAGGTTGTTTTTAATAATATTGCTCATAAAAAAGTGAGTTTTTCATGAAGAAATATGTGGGGTCCTCAATGGAGGAGCCTCCCTCTCTGAACACTGGGTACTTTACAATTTTTAATACGTAGACTTTCAACTAAGACAGCTTTGAAATGATTAGAAATGAACACTTTTGGTTACTTTGGCTATTGTGTCTAGTTTGCACCAGTTCTTTGGAAGGAATTTGCTTTTCTTCGGTGATACAATCTATTGTATCAGCATGATGATGAGTGCCACACCCCCCACATCACCGTACTTATTCTGATCCTTTCTTACAGACTTTCTAGCTTTGGTTTGTCTTTGGACGAAACAATGTAAATCTCCAAATGATGCCAAAAACAGCTGTAGTGCTGCAAACTCAAGGCAACTAACTGCTCAAATAAGGATGGGCTGCTAAAAGGGAAGCTTAAGTAATAAAAAACACAGATGTAATATAATCCCAGTATAGATGTTTCCCCTCCCCTGCAAGACTGTGGTTGTCCTGCTTTGGTTTGTGATAAAAACAAACTTTGTAAGCTTGAGGGAAAAAGGTTTTTGTGGCATTGCTATTAAATGCCAATACCAGCAATCACTGTAGAACATTGCATCATGTAATAAAAACAAAAATCACATTTCTTTTTATCACCTTTTCTCAATGACTTTTCAGTTTAATTTTATTAGGCTGAACTTGTAAAATTGATAAAAACCTAATCTACATAATGAGTAGAAACCAGTCTATTTAGCTCTCAGATTTTGATCTCTGGCTCTGATTTGATTATGATATGATCCCAAACCAGTAGGAGGTTATTTATTATCTACATTTGTAACTATTGATTCTTATTTTTTTTAAGTAAGACCGTGTATAACAGGACTTCTTATTCATCGAACATTACCGTATCACAGTTCAGTCCAGGATAGAATGGCAGTAAATCTAACATCGGTAGTATTTTTAAAAAAAAGTTTTAATACACAAGAGATCTGGGTCTAGAACAAGAAAATTAAACGTTTTAAGTATGTTTTCTAGAGGTGGAAGAGGTATTTTAATTCCTTTAATACCAGTGGGGAAAGTCATGAATAAGTAGAAGTAAAAATCAACATCTGGTTCTGTAATATAAACTTAATACACTTCAGAGATCGAGTATTTAAGACTCAAACTCAACGGAAGTTGCTTATACAAATTACTTGGTTATGTACACACAACTATACAGGACCAACGCAATTTTCATTTTTGTGTTTTATGCAGCACAAACAAATCAAACGTACTGGAACAAAATGTGTTGAACAAGTTATTTTATATCGTCTCAGGGTGGATTTTTCTTTCTTTCCGTCAGACCATAAATAATGATGACTGCTTCTAAAGATGATTGTGGTGATTATGGAGTTGGAAAATTATATCAGCTCTGGAAAAGGTACAGGCTGAAAATGTTAATTGCAAGTGAAATGCATTTTCCTGAAGCCTCATCAACCTTGAGAGATTGGACATTTTCAAAGGAAATGACAAACAGCACCGGTAACAGCTTGTTTATCCAAGGTATGGGTGGAAGGAAGATTTGCTGTTGTGATGCTGTGGTTGATGAAAAAAAAAGTGATACTCTGGGGGTCTTGGACAGGGAGGGATGCCTGACTTTCTGAGGTCTTAATCCATCATGATTGCACCATCGGAAGAAGAGATTTTAATGTGACTTTGGGGGGGTGGCAGCTGTACTTCCTTTTAATTACTATGCAAGACTGACCTGAATTCCCCTGCTGTGGTGAGTTCTGTGTAACAACTCCATTTGAAAACATTCTTCGTCCAACAGTAGCACACGCACCAGAAAGCAGCTCCCATTCCCTATGACTTCAACTCTGAAAAGGCTGTTTTTACATTCAAAGGAGCGATTATTAGCAGCCATTTTCAATTCCATAAATTTAGTGTTTCACCAAACCTACTCTTGATTGAAGCCCCTCCAAGGTTTTTAAAGGCTTAGATGGATGAATTATTCCACCATAAGGTCACTGCGGCGAAAGATGGAAACAGTTGAGTTAATACATTTTCCTGCTGAGACTCATCCCCTGACTTTTCCGTTTATGACTAAACCCAAAAAGTGCTGAAAACACTCATATCTCAGTGAACAGTACCTACATTTAAACTACTCCAGAGGGATGCCGTATGTGAGATCACATTTCACCCTGAACCACCTGACTCCTACACCGACCTTTGTTATTACGCGTGTTTTTATTACCACCGTACTGTCAGAAATATGGTCATATGAGCTGTGGAGCACAAGCTGGCTGTCACTAAATGGATTGTAAATAGTCTGTAAGGGGAAGGTTGGGATTTATAGATACTTTCTCTTAGTGGTCTGCAGTTTCCTTGTACAAGCATATAAACATGCTTAAAGACAGGGGTTGTAATTTAGAGGGGTTGGAGACAAAAGCCAAATATTATTTCTAATATTTGTGATCAGTAACAAATCTAATAATACTCCAACTCACACGTACAACAAATTAGTGAATTTCTCACATTATTTCTCGAGTTGGTGAGTGTTTCGAACAAATATAATCAAAGAGTTTAATTGAAGTGCAATCTTTAAAAGTAGGAAGTCCATACAGAAAGGGAGTAAAGCTGGGATTACAAACAGTGGTAAGAGTGAATGATAGAAAAAAAAGGGGGGAAATACCTTCAACAATTTTTGTGTAGAAGCAGTTTTCTCTGACTTTTTCTTGGAAAGGTCATGAGGTCAAGGAAAAGTGCTAGGAGATGTATGTAAGGAGTTTGGACACAACAATATTAGCTCATTTTTAAAGTTGGTCATTCAAAGACGGAAAGACAAAGCCACGCGTTAAAGACCTACATGCTGGTTACAGTCATGCTCCTTTCCTCGTATTTGTCTTTATGATCAGTTAGTACCACTGGACAGAAATGATTGAAATGTCACTTTAAATGTTGCAGCTGCAAGAAAATTGTGGGACAGAAAGTTTTCCTTTTCTTTCATAAAGGATGGTCCAGGGTAACCTGAACTTATCCTGACTACTGTCAGGTCATTTCATTCAGCTAGGAATCTTTATAAGCAGCTAAAGAAAACAAACTATTTAAGTGTACACCAAGATAAAGTACTGGTACTCAGAACTCCACCGGCTGCCCTATAAAAACCACAGACAGAAGCCCAGAGAAAGGCTTGTAGGCACTTATGGAACCAGCTCCCAGTTTAGGGTTTGGAAGCAGAGATTCTTCTCCATCTTTAAGATTAGGCTTAAACCTTTCCTTTTTCATAAAGCTTATAGGTAGGTCTGGCTTGGAGGAGCCTTAGTCATCCCTTTAGCCATACTGAGAAGCTCCCTACACCTTCCTCTCTTTGCTCTTTATTCTCCAAGTACAAGACATATTTATTGTCATCAACTTGTGCTTCTCCTTTTTTTTCTCAGCAGGTGTCCCTGGCTTAGAGTTATGGTGCTTGTTGTCCTTACAGAGTTTGGCTCTGGTGGAGGTTTTTCCTCCCCATACCTGCTCAGGTTGGGGATTTGATGCAGTTCATTGGCTACCTTAACAAGGCAATTAATCTTTAGGAACTGGTTTATATTAACACTGTTGTCATTAATTGGACAAATGTGTATCATATAATGGATTTGTTTAAATTGGATTAGTGTCTTGAGATGACTTTGTTGGGAATTAGCGCAAAAAATGAAGCTGACTTGAACTAAAAGGTTCAGAGGTTCAATGTCAGCTTTTATGAATGTGTGCAAGGAAAAAAAACACAATACAAGTCTTTCCAAAGAACATACAGTATAAAAGAGTGCTGAGAAATATACAAAGACCTGGCAGGGAATGAGAGAGGTGGTAACATGATTGTTAGGGACCAGGCAAGCCTATGCACATACCAAAATATCCATGAAACGAGAGGTAATACACATCTAAATCATTTTTATATTTAAGTATATTGAACAGGAGTATCACTGAATGTCTTCAAAAGAAACATGATCATATCCAACTGACCTGTGAGTTAATGTATAGTTTATTTGTATTGAAAAAACAAAAGACAACAAATATTTATATTCATTAGAGCAACCGCAGGAGCCCCACTCCAGCCTCTTGGATTTGGTCTGAAAACCATACCAGTAGCCAGAGTCTTTTCAGCTAAAACCCAGGTCTTATTGTGTGTTACAGAGAGACAGCAACCATTCAGGTTAAGTCTCATTCTGTTCTACCCAAACAGTCCAGGATCGTGCAGAGTCAGAGTCTGTAGCAAGAGCTGGAAGTCCTGCACAGACCAAGGCTCTCTGTGCGTCTCCAGCGCAGAGGCGCTGCTGCTGTCTGGGCTGATCTTCTGCGGGTCATTGAACGTTATCAGGACATCAGTGGAGAACTGCGGCAAACGGAACAGACCGAGGTGAATGGTCACGTTATTCCTCGCTTCTTCGTTGAACTTAGAAACACGTTGTGTCCCTGTCAACATCCAAGCACAGCTGCACTGCGATAGGGACAGCTCGGGTTTAGGTAGGGCCACAATCTCGGTCACTTCAAAAGCACCTGGTTCCAAGGCTTTGTTACTGCCTGCGATGTCCTCGAAGTGGTACCTGGCTGCATCCTGGCCGGACACCTGAGCCTGGTACTCCACCAGCTCCACGATCAGACTCTGGTCGGTGTGGGCGTGGGCAAACACCTCCTGGTTGTCCGGGATCTCTCTCAGGTCGCTGATGTCCGTGGCGCTGTGTGGGATGACAGCTGACAGAGCTCCTCCAAAAAGAGGATGAGCCTGGTTACTCTGCATCTCTGTGGAGCCTGTCAACAACGACAAACACAGGGACTGTTTGTAACTGTCTGTACTTAAGCATCTCACGAATACAAAAAAAGACTAATTCAGTCAAGAATATAAGAGAATAAATATAAAAACACAGTGGTATACACAGCCCCAGAAGCACGCTCACCAGTGTATCGTTATCAACGCAAACTTCCGTTAAAAACTTCTCCAGCTTCGCCTGATTTCCTGCACGTAATAACTGCGACACGCGCTCTGCTGCCACCTACAGGCAAGGAGGACATAACACGGAATTTACAAGATCACATTTAGGCCAGTCGAACTTAATGTTTGCAACTCTACTGATGATAAACTGCGATAATAATAATAATAATAATAATAATAATAATAATAATAATAATAATAATAATAATAATAATAATAATAATAATA
>JBBBVU010000015.1:23372165-23384915 GCA_037177055.1 Atherinosoma microstoma | reverse complement strand
TTCAGCCCTATGAATTGAGACACCCCTCTCTCCGTATAACCTGAACGTATTAGGAGGCTGGTTTGCTCGTGGCTCCCCGTTTACAAGACACGCGTGTCGTACAGACCTTACGATACAACAGAAAGAAGAGCTGTAACTCACATCCTTATAACCACAGAAATGAAAATTACATATATCGTTATATTATATATAATGTTCCTCGAGTATAATCAATTAAAACCTCTATGCAAATTACTACATCGCTACTTTTATTTCCGAAACATGCGTAGAGCGGTCAAACGTTGCATTGTGCCGTCATGAGTAAACATCTACCTTATCGTAAAGTTTTTAACAAGTTAAACATTTTTAACGTTGTTATTAACAAAAAGGCAACTTTTCTGTACGAGTCTCTTGGCGCCAGGTTTGCTTCCTGCACGAGAGCGTATAACTCCTCCTACCCCTTTGCCGTTAAGTCTGCTTCTGAAAACCCTCTCCTGTAAGGGGTAGTCAGCCCTTCCCCTTAGCCCTACCCCTCGCCCCAAAAGAGAATCGAGACACCCCTTGGTCTCTCATGAACGCGCAAAACCGAGGGGAAGGGCCAAGGGGGAGAATTGAGATTGGGCCTTAGGGTCCTTAGGAACAACATATGTCAAAATGCACTATTATTTCAGAAAGCCTTTCCCAGAAAGGCCTTAATGTTGCACAAGTTCAGAAAATGTGAGAGTGATTGACACATACGTGCCCACACTGTCTCCAACAAAACTGTCGATGCCCCTTTACCTTAGCAGTGATTTATGGAGTGATGAGGTATCTAATCAGGCTTTTCCATCCAAATTCCCTCCATCTTGTAGAACTAGTTGATGTTTGTTGTGTGTTGCACATTGTAGACCAATCACTCTCTGACAAGACGATGCCCAGCTCCTCCTCCCATTTTGATTTAACATACAGTGTGTTGTTTCCATTTAGTTTCTGCAGCCCTTTAATACAATTTAGAAACAATTTTGCCCGGCTGACATTTATAGGCATCGGTAAAAATTTTAATTCGGTCAATCCCAATGCTTGAAACTCCTTTTCTTAATTCAGTATTGTAAAAGTGTCGTACTTGTGGATATCGAAACAAATCTGTACTTTCAAGATTGAATTCTGATTTTATCTTTTCGAATGACTTAAAAGTATTCCCCTCTAGAAACAGGCATAACGCTGTTAAGCCTTTTTCATTCCACCTTAGGAATGCTGGATCTGATCCACCTGGGTGAAAATCTGGAGCAAAAGAGGGCCAGAGACGCTACATCCGTTTTAAAGTTATTTTGGAGAAGAAGACTGAATGAGAGGTTGTGCGTTACCTATAAGGCTGAAGTGATGAACTGAACAGGTCCTGTGGCTGTGAGACCGGTGGACCAGTGCCAAGTCCGAGCTGAGCCTGGTGTGTGTGTTGGTGCTGAGGCTGGCCTTGCAGTGGGGCATAGATGGGAATGGGAATCTGCTGCACTGCTGTCGGCTATACGGTGGAGGAACACATTGTTTAATATTCAACATAAAAAAATGCTGCAGAGTGTTTTTAAACTGCAGCTCACTTGTGAGAGGCCAGGCTGGAAGCCTTGTTGCTGTGCCAGGGAGGGCGGAGCCAAACGAGGGTGGGGGGTACTGAAGAGGTGGCTAGTGTCCATATAGAAAGCTGGAATCTGAGCTGCAGAACCTAAAGATAGAATTATTTAAATACTGTTAATGAGCTAAAAAGTTTCCACATCATAATTTCTGTGGCAACAACATGAGTTGCGATGCACCAGCATCACATGTTCTCTTACCTGCTGCAGACTGGGAGACGTACACCTGTGGGGTTTGCTGCTGCTGGGGCAGGAGGGGTGGCACACAGCTGAGCTGAGAGAAGCTGCTGTTACTACTGCTACTGTTGGAGGCAGACAGGCTTCCACCTTGCAGCTGCTGTGGTTTTACCTTGCAGATATTAGGGGGGTCAGAGGCTGAGGTGGTCTTGGTGCTGAGGGATGATGTTGTATAAGTACCAGAACCTGCTGGGTGGAAATAATAGTAGGTAATGAGGTGATTCATATACAGTATGATCAAAAAGTATGATAAAAAAAGAAAAAAAAGAATACAATATTTGTGAGGTGAACCTACCCGACAGCGAAGTGCTGGGGGTTACAGAAGCCACAGGGATCTGGGGCATGGAGGCTGAGGAGAAGGAGGAATATGACGGAGCACAGGAGGTGATGGGGGATGAAGAGGAAGTGACTGGAGAATTCTTCTCCACGCTCGGGGAGTTCTCCCAAGCTTTACGAGCAGACTCCATCTGACGATGTAATTGAAAGAAAAAAAAAGTAGCTGGTGACGTTTCACTAGAATGTTAACAAGACTTTGATTTATCAGTACATCCATTTACCTTTAGTGTTAGATCAACAGTGGCAGGAGAGACTGTACTGAGGCTGGAGCTCTGCTGCAGGGTTTCTCTGCGTGGAAGGGGCAGTGAATGTGGTAGTGCCACCTTGGAAACATACAACAGAACAAGTTTTAAAATAATTCATAACTCAACTTAGTAAAAACATGTAATCTCTTCACATGAGAATGGATGTATGATATTTTGCATCATGAGGTGTACTCACATTGGCCACTAAACTCTCTTCCAATTTGTTCCCCCCTGTAGGAACACTGTCAGCCAGGGAGGATGAGGGAGTGGTGTAATCAGTGACAGACTCCTGAGAGAAAAAGACAAAAAAAATACTCAAATATTAGTCTGTTCCATTAATACTCAACAAGCAATACTCAATGAAAGGTCAGTAATGTCAAGTATGATAAAAAATTCCAAGTTTTGCTGAGACATCATGAGACGGTGCTATGGTATACCTTAGAATTACTGTTGTACTCTGCTGAGGGGACTGTGATCATGCCCTCTATGTCCCCTCCGAGTTCTGGTACTGTGGTGTCAGTGGTGGGAGGGCTAGAGTCAGTGGCTCTGCTGACACTTCCTCCAGGTACTCCTCCCTCCATCCCTTCAGCCTCTGCTCCTCGTGCATCTTTGGCCTTGCGGTTTTTTAGCGAGCGCTCTTTACCAATGGGACCTGGCTTGTATTCCTTGGGTTCCACTGGTTCCATTTCTGGAAGCTGGAGAGGAAAGATCAAATGTCAGAGTATCATTATTAAATCAATGCAGTTGACCAGTACCATTTGATCTCCATCAAATTGTACCTTTTGTGTTTTGATTGGACCAGCTCGAGGTTGTTTCTGTCTCTGTTCTTTGGGAGCAGGTAGTATGTTTTCAGAGCCGCTATCCAGCAACACAGGACCTCCATCGCTATCAGTGCTGCCTGCAGAGGATGGCGCTCCAAACTGAATACTGTCTATTCCCAACTCGACACTGCCCTCAGCTCCAGCTTTAACACTCTAAAATAAAAAAATAAATACATTTAAAAAAAGAAGAAAAAAAAAGAAGCTTCTTTACAGTTTATCTACAGAGAGATGGATAAAATTGCCACAAAGAGCTACAAGCTTATTTAACCTACCTCAGAGGTCACCGTGCCAGTAAAGGAGGTTAAAGGTTTGTTCCAAGCACTCACAGAAGGTGGCTGAGGAGGGCTGATGGGACCGACTGTAATGAACAAATTATACTTTAGACAGAGTTGGCAGATAAAGTCAGACAATTTGAAAACAAAATGAACATTTCTACTCACGCTTTTTGACATCAGGAAGGACAGTGGAGCTTGCTACCTTGTTCTCCCATAGTTCTGTACCTAGAGTACTGTGTGTCTGCGTAGGCGCAGAGGGTAGGCTCTTTGAGGTAAAGTCCACGGTAGCAAGGGGAATGGAGGTTAGAGGAGCCACTGTTCCTTCCAGAGTTTGAGGAGAAGCAGCAGGTTGGGAGGGAGCCAGGTGAGTATGCTGGGCTGCAGATATAGTAGGTTGCTGTTGGGCACTAGGGGTTGGGGCTACAGGAGGCTGAGAATGTGAGGCCTGTTGTTGCTGCTGCTGCTGCGATGACTGTTTTTTGGCAAATCTTGGTGGGAGTTTTCCTCCGCTCCCTCTGCTCTTCTCACCAGAACCCTTTTTACCCCAATTCTGTTGAGGCAATTTCAATATCATTATTAAATTACAGCAGCTTGGTTAATTTTTACACATTGTTAGTTAATTAAAATGAAAAATGACAAACTGGGAAAATGCCTGAGGTATCCCTCTCCCAACCTGAGTAGTCTGCTCTTCCTTTTTCCGTTTCTCTTCATCTTGCAGGCGCTTCTGTTGCTTGCGGGAAACAACTTCTGTGAAGCCATCATCATTGGCGCTGGACTGCGGATCCTCTGTAGTGGTTACTTCTGGATGGTCATCAATAATCACAACACCTGAAGTAACACAAAATTTACAATCTGATCAAACTGATCAGGTACAGCAGGATATAGCATCCTTGCTAAATGTTAAGTGTCTGCAGTATATATATATGCATCTACTAACTTGCATAATTGTTGAGATCAAACTGAGAAAGAGCATTCTCCTTGGGCTTCTTGGTGGCCTGTTTGGCGTCATCTTTTCGACGGGCAAGTTGATCTTTTGTGGGCCTCTGGGTTGCTCCTCCAGTTGCCTGTGCTATTCCTTCAGAGTTCTGCTGGCCTGCAGGGCTATTTTCCAGATAAACAGACATATTCAGTCCAATTTAAAGACCGTTAGACATTTTTATGTTTCTCAGATTAATACATTTGGCAATAAAGTCGAAGAAAGCAGTCATTTTACGTTCAACAACATACCTTTTATACATTTGGAAGTGATAATGGACTAATTAGGGTAGATTCCTCATTAAATTCTTATTCAGATTAACTAGATAAAAAGGAGGTGTTGTCTGGGAATGAACCTGCAGTGTTGTTCTAATAGACACTATTGATTGAGTTGACTTTCATGTACAAGTGTTAATGTGTGCACAGAAAGACCAGGGCAGACAAAAGCCATATTGTTTCAAACTCACCCTTTGCGACTGGCTTTGGCTCCTCCTCTCCTCTCTCCCTTGCCCCCTGTGTAGCTCCGGCCTGGTTTTGCTCCGCTGTTGCCTCTTCGATTCTGTCTCTCTGTAGGCCTCTGACTTGAGAAACTCCTCTTGGCTGCTTGAGACCCTTCACGTTTTGAAGTTATACCTCCATCTGGTGGGCTTCTATTAGGTGTCAAAGTGCCTTGAGGGGGTGCAGGTGCTGGACTGGAGGCCATGGCTGCTTCATTAGCAGCCTCCAATGCTCCTTTCCTCTCCTCCCTCTCTCTCCTTTCATTGAAATCACTGCTCTCAGAAGCAGTTTCCCATTCCTCGTTGGCTTGATCTGAGGAGTTCTGATTTGACAAGTCAGGGGACTTGGTACCCACAGCAGTGATGGTGGGACTACTGGTCTCAGGCAAGGATGTTTCTAAATGAGAGGGCTGATCGGTTGCGGGTATAGCTGCCGCTACTTCTGCAGGCACAGATAGAGGAGTTCCTGGAGCTCTAGACATGGTTGGGGAAAGGGTAACTGGAGCAGGTGCTGAACTATGGGCAGTTGCAACAGGCACAGAAGGTAACGAAATTGGAGGACTTGTGGCCATGTCTCCAGTAGCCAAGACTGCAGCCTCACGTTCTTTCAAGCGCCTAAAGCGGGGAGGTTTATCCTGCCTTGGTGGCCGTGCTGGTCTGGATCGACGGGGCCTCTCTCTACTGCTCTGAGGGGCCCCTTCTCCAAATTTCTTGCTGTCTGATTTAGGGGGCCGTCGGTCTGTGGAAGGATTGTCATATCTTGTAGAGGACTCTGCATCCTCAGGCCTGAATGTTTCCATAGGTTTAGAGGGCCACTGGGAGGAGGAATCTCTTGCAGAAGGCCGTCTAAGAGGGGCTGAGCGAGGGCCTCCACGTTCCCTTGCTCCACCTCGTCTACTGTATAATCCTCCTCTTCCTCGGCGAGAAGGTTCTCCCTTTGGAAGAAATCCTGGTTTGGGCCGGGTTTCATCATCCCCTCTTGGCCCAACCTTGTCCCCCATGTGAGGCGGTCCAAAGCCTGGCTTGTGGGGCACAGAACGGCCCTCACCCGGGAGCTCTCTTCTAAGTGGACGGGAAGGTTTTGTGCTAGGCTCACGGTCAGAGGGTCCAGTATCACTGGCAGATTCCCTCCCACCTTCACTTTCAGAGTCAGTGTCAGAGCCACGGCGTCGTCTGCGTTTTGGTATGACTTCAAAGTCTGAGCTCTCGCTACGCGTTTCGCTTTCCTCCCTGTTGCGAAAGGCAGCAGCATTTCCAACAGAGGGTAAATCGGAGCGTAATCGGGGCTCTCGGTAAGGGTATTCTGCCCGGCTTCTACCGCGACTGCCCCTGCTCCGGCCACTGTAAGTTCCTCGATAGCTCCGTCCTCTGGAGTAGTATTCCCCTCGACCTCGCCCTTTGAAATTTGAGTCAATAGGCCACTCTCTCTCTCTGTCCTTGTCCAGTTCCTTCTCCCTATCCCTATCTCTATCTCTATCCCTATCTCTATCCCTATCTCTATCTCTATCCCGTTCCCTCTCCTCTCGTCTGTAAACACGTGGAGGAAGATTGGACTCTTTCCGAGGGGGCAGTTTTGGTTCTGGATGCTTCTCATTATTGGGCGGTTTGTCTGCTTTCTCCTCCTGGGAGGAAGAGGTGGGAACACCTGAGGAAGGCTGAGAGTCTCTGGCCCTCGGATGAGCAGCGGGCGTTTCCTCTGCTTCTGCAGTTTCTCTCTTCCCCTCACCCTGAGGTCTGGAGCCTTCGGACACAGCTGCAGCTGCAGAAGGAGCTTTGGATGATTGATCCTTTTTAGGCCGGTCTCCACGTTCTCCTCTCTCATGACGTTTCTCTCTCTCTTCTCTTTGCTCTCTCTCTTCTTTCATGTCCCTCAGGACAGGTTTCTTTATTGGTCCCATCCTGCGGACCGGTCTCTCTCCCCCTGACCCTTCTCTCCGTCCAAGCCCTGACCTCCCACCCCAACGCAGCTCAGCTTTCTGCTTGCTAGAGGCTGGTAGAGGCAGCTTCTCTTGTTTGTGTAAACCATCTGAAGGAGGTGTGGCTCTGTTACTTGTTACAGCAGCCTGGGAGTAGAGTTCATTCTGGGGCTTGTCATCAGCCCGTTCACCTGTGTCCTGTAGCTCTAGTGATTTTGCTGCCAGCGATAACCCATCAAACCTCGGCTCATCCAATTTCAGAGAGTGGCTGGAACCCTGTGAGACACTTCTTTGGAGCATGGCTTGACCAAGAGCTTCGACTTCCTCACCACTAGGTAAACCTGGCTCCTCAGGATCAAAAGCTGAGCTTACAGGGACCCTATCTAGAGGCCCTGGAACATCCTCTGGGCCCTGTGCAAATGCTGACAAGGACTCTGAAGGGTCCCGGAAGAAGTTGTTTTTACTAGAGTCCAATGCACTGTGGTCCTGAGTATAGATTGCTGGAAGACCCCTGTCCAGATCCAAACTAGAGTCCATCCTGAAAAGAAAGAATGGTAATTATATTCAAAGTATAAAAGTTGTTGTCATATTGCAATTTTTTGTTTTTTTCTTTACCTTTGCTCCTTGCCATCATCTCGTCCTTTTGGAGGAGTTACAGATGGTAACGGCTCCGACTGTGGGTAGGGGTCTGATCCCCACACCATCCGCGAGTCTGATGGCAGGCCATGGTCATGCATAGGTCGGGTCAAATGATCGAATGAATCCGAGCTAGAGCTGGAGTTGTCACCTGGTTCTCTGCGCACAATCTGCTTTGGAGGCATTCTCCCTGAAATGTTAAAAATAGAGCAAATGTGAACAAGTTGTTCTGTAGCACTCAGCATATAAATCACAACTATGATCATTTAGACTATTTCTAATCCAAATCTCCTTACCAGGGTGGATGTTAGCTGGCATGTCCATAGGTGGCCGCCCTGACATCATGCGCGGGTCCATGTATGACTGCATCATGAGCCAGCGGGGGTCAAACCCCATGGAAGCTAAATGCTGGTGGTGAGGGCCCATGGGTTGATACATGGAGCGGTGTTGCTGCTGTTGGGTGGCAGGGACATTGCCGCTCGCCGATGGAGACACAGATCCCCCACTTTGCTGCTGCTGTTGCCACTGTTGCTGCTTCATCTGCTCCTGTGAAGACAAAGAAAAAAAAACAAAACAACTATTACATACCAATAAATACAAAATAAACCATTCACATCTTCCTTGTTCTGACAGCCATTAGAAATTAAAAGTGGCCGGTGGTTGCATACTAAAGGGGCCAGTTGTTGTATTTAGGTCATCAACAGTGTAGTTAATCAATTTTTTTGAAAGGTAAAAATATCAAAAACGCATTTTTTCTGGCTTTAACAGTGCTTTTGTGAGACAAAATGCTTATCAAGTTAACTTTCAATTGAAAATTTAGAAACTACATAATCTTAGAAAATCTGTATCTTTTCTGATCAAAATCTTAAGGAACTCAAGAGGACAGATGTAAACAATTTTACCTGTTGTCTGAGGAAACGCGGTGGCAAAGACTTCTGAAACTGTTTGGAGTAGCCCGGGGTAAGAGATGGACGCATGGCAGCGGCAGCATCTCCTTCCAGTTGTGGAGGTGCAATGGGGACTTCCTCTCCAGCAGGGGTTTCCAGGTGTGGCAAAGGCAGATGGGGCTCATCAGCTGCAAAAAAAAACAAAAAAACAGTATTGGCATCCATAATCATGAAGCAGTAAGATAATGTACTACTAAATATGGTAAGAGTTGGCTTACCTCTGTTGTCGTCTATGTTAAAATAGTCCCGAATCGGTACTGATGTTGTCCTTTCTGTCTGGTTCTCCTCCATCAAGGGCCCAACTTCAGCCAAGGAGGTCTCTACTTCGCTCTGGGGTTCTGGAGGTACAGTTAAAGGTCTCTGAGCAGGGGGGCTGGGCTGACGAGGCAACTGAGTCTCATCATCACCACTTTGTTCTAGTCGCTCTTGTTCCAATCTATCCCTGTCTAGATCAACCGTCTCAGACAGAGGGGCTTGCACGATTGGGGGCTGTGATTGGGCTACCGGGACTGAAGGTACAGGACTGGATGCAGGAGCAGGGGCTGGAGCTGAAAAGGCATCCTCCCCAGCAGCTCTTGCTTCTTCAGTAGTGGTCTGAGCAGAGGCGGGTTTGCCTTCATTTGCCTGCTTGTGTTTTTCATTGAGCCGTTTGAGTTTTTCAGCACATGCAGCAAGCCGTTGTTCCTCCATCCGCCGTTCCTCTTCTTCTCTCCTCCGTCTCGCTCGCTCTACAGCTTCAGAAACGTCTGATGGCTTCTTTCGCTTCTGTCGCCATGCGTCTGAGTCCTCGTCAGCACCAGGTGCTCCTGTAGCCTGCGGTTTATTCCCACGAGGAACGCTGCCTGCAGGACGACTGCCACTCTGGAAATGGATAATACAGATAGATTTTAAAATGCATTTAAAATAGCACCAGCCGAGTGGTACACTTGTGTTATAAATGTCTTTTACCTGGTGCCCCACACTGCCAGGTGATGGTGTTCTGTGATCCAAACTGTCAGCCCAGGAGGTTTTACTGCCCCCACGTTCCTCAGATCCCTCCTTCCAGCCCTCCTGACCGTCTGATGTACGAGATCTCATACGCTCAACTTTGCCCATCCACTCCCTGAAAAGAATATATTTGAGTAAAACCCAAAATGATCCCATCAATTATCAGTGTCCCAACTGTACTAGCCTCAAAATGCCAATGTAGCCAGAAAATAACATTCATTTGTGTTCTGTTTGCAAACTATGCTCACTGAATTCTGTTCAGCATCAAATCTGAAAGAGCCAATGAAAAATAGTAGCTCAAATTGATGGCAGCAACAGATCTCAAAAAGTTGGCATGGGGCCAACAAAATGCAGAAAAAAGTAGGCGGAACCAAAAAAGTTAAATAATTGGTTAAAAAAGAAAAAATAAGTACCTGAGAGTCAAAGTCCTTCAAAATTAAAGAAGTTTGGCAATTTTCTGAAAACTCAAATCTACAAATTCTGGAGCAATTTCAGAACAATGTTTCTCAAATTAAAACTGAATACTATTTCACCACCAAGATTACATTACATTTTCTACATCCACTTTATCCTATTCAGTGTCGTGGGGAGACTGAAGCCTAACCCAACTTCCATCAGGCAAGAGGTAGGGCACACCCTGGACAAGTAGCTAGTCTATCACAGGATTAACACAGAAACAAAAACTATTCATGTTCACACTTTTGCCTAGGGCCAGTTTAGACTCACCAATTATAATTTTCTTTTTGATTATGGGAAAAAGCCAGAGTACCTAGAGAAATCTCATACATGCACCACACCATCATGTAACCCATCCCCAGTATTTAACATAATTCAAAAACTCTGAATCCGGAGACATCTCTGTTAATGTCCTTTCCCAAAGATCGAAAACTGGTTTCCTTTGTTACCACACATTCATAGACTATTATTTAAAGAATAGGAAGATGGCTCCGTCCTAAATTATGAGATGTCTTTCTGCCATTAAAAATTTTAAGTTGAATTTATAATATAAATTCAACGTAACTTTTTAAACATTTTTCATGAAATAGTTTGATGAATATTTCATGTCCTGCTACATTTCTTTTTCTTCCTTTTTGGGGGCGGGGGGCAAAATTAGGGCTGTAGGTAAACATCAAAAACCACCTATGTAGTTCAAGTGGAAAATTAGTCTAAAGCAGGAAATACTAAAACTGTTGAGGATCGAAACACTCACCAGTTTTCTCCTTTCTCTTTAGCAGCTTGGTTCTCCTCATCATCACTGAAGTTTAATTTCTCTGTGTAATCCACCTCCATTTGAGCTCCTGAATGGCACAACGGGTATGATTACCATGATTATACTTTTAAATCAACTTTAATGAATCCTAAGGTCACCAGTCGAATATTATATTTTATAGATGATGTAAAACTACTGACCTGCCCAGCCCTCATCAGCATCAGTGTCCAAGTTGTCCAGTTCCTTAAGCTCCGTTGCACTAATGATGGAGGGTCTGTCGGGGTCTTGGAGCCAGGCCTGAGGGGGTGCCTGCTGGGGTCGCGCAGAACGAGGACCCCTGATTGGCCAATAGAGAAAAAAGGCAAGTGCAGACTCTGTGATTTGGCATTTAAAGTTTGTTGAGGGATTATATGTAAACTTTTATCATGAACATGTTGCTGTATATTTGCAGCTTTCATATTTTTCAAATCAACTTTAAAGTAGATGGTTTATTAATTTAAAAGTAACAATCTCAGGATAAAGTGCATGTCCAATGATAGAAAAAAAAAAAGCATCTTGTTTTGCTTCAACTGAAGTATCTGAGGTTTATTCATAAAACTCACTTTGCCCCATCCTGTGGTACAGGGTATCTGAAGTTCCCTTGCCCTGGGGCAAACGACATTTGAGGATAGGCATGGAACATCTACAACAAAAAAAACAAACAATCATCATCCAGGAAACAGCAAAGACAAACAAAAGAAAAAATGATAGATTTTACTACTTTTATCTTCATTTTAGTTCAGAATATCACACTGACTTACATAAGGTGGCATCATGCTCCTGAAAGCAGGGTCAAAGTGGGTTGGTACCCCTGCAGGAGGCTGCTGCCCCCCATTGAGTTTAGGCTGAGGAGGGCCGGTTGGGGCCAACCTCTCCCTGCCATCCCTCTTCTCCCTTTGACCTTCAGTGGCTGCGATTCGCCCAGGATCTTCAGCTTCCCCAGGTGGTGTTGAGGTACCAAGGCTTGTAGTACCTTCCTCCTGAGTCCTGTTGTCCATCTCAGAGGGGCTGGATGGAGTATTCAGATTCCTGCCTCCCCCCTCACGCCAACTGCCTACATCTTATGGGCAGATAGAAAAAAAATATTGGGAGTCATCTCTTCTCAGATGCCAGCAAGACTGAATTGTCTGCGCTTCCAGACAGACAGACTTTTCCCACAGTTCTTAGAAACTGTTTGGTCTTAAAGCACCTTCTGTTTATGTGTATGAGTGTGGCCTTACTTTGAGGTCTGAGGCTAGGGCCTGGACCATAAGGCTCTTCCTCTTGACCATCCCCTTTTTCCGATTCACCAGCTGCCTGCAAGCTGGGAAACTCCTGGTGAAAATGGCTGCTCACACGAGGAGATCCTTCACAATACAAGCACAGCATTATAAATGCTTAGAGATCACACGGTGGAACACAATACAGTGACTTCCAAATAGGCATTAAAGGGTCTAAGCCTCGTTGGGTATACAGCAGTCCTTCGACTCCAACATTAGCAGAGTTCAAATGGTCTGCATTCCATGCAGAATACAATGGCTGAGGGCAGTAAACCAAACACTGACTGTATACAAAAGATTGACAAAGACATAAGGCTCTGAAAAGTCAACGAATAGCTTAAAGTGGAATATCATGGAAGGCCAAAAAACACACCCTGGCTTCAGATTCCCCAATCTTTTTTTGTCAAACATTTAGCCTATACATTTGGTCCACAAGTCACAATGATTAGATTAATTCATTTATTTTAAGCAATGCTCAAGTGATCCCGTACAAAAATCTACCATCGTATGGACACTACAACTAAAACCCACTTGTCCTCAAGTTTATCTCTATGTTGACCCTCTCGTCCCTAAATGAACAATAAGACAGAAAAGGCAACAGCCAAAAAACAGAAAGGGGTAATGCCACAGGGGTCTATCAAACCAAGTGAAGAGCGTCTTTATTTCTTTAACATAAGTAGAGCCCTATGGAATCCGTTTTATTTTTTTCAAAATTCCGTTTTAATTTTTCCCATTTTCTGTGTTTTTCGGTTTTTAATTTTTGAGAATTCCGTTTTTAGCATTTATT
>JBBBVU010000015.1:23311116-23338337 GCA_037177055.1 Atherinosoma microstoma | reverse complement strand
TTTCATTTCATTTCATTTCATTTCATTTCATTTCATTTCATTTCATTTCATTTCATCTTATTTAGCTGTTAATGCTGTCTAAAGCCATGGAAGCCATGTCACTAATAGTACCTGTGATGTAGTGAGTCTAAATGCAGTAAATCTGTTATTATTTTCCATAACTTTACCCTCATTGTCAAGTCCTGGGGGTGATGGGATGCTCTCTTGTAAGGTCCTAACTTGAAGAGGGTAGTCTGTGAAGAAGAGCCAGAGGAGACTCAGTCAAGCTTCAATATTCTACTAGCACTGTATAAACCTTGTTCTTAGCCATCATTAGTCCCATTCACAGAACACATCACATTGTTTTACTCTGCCATATGCTTATTATTTTCTTTGAGCAATAGTAAACTGGCCATTTGATGAACATTTGTTGGACAAAGAAGAAAAAGTCCAGCTATTTCAGTTTGTTCTTCATACCATGCAACTTACAGGCATTTTTCCCATTTGATTGATTAAGAAATTATCCATTCACTTGACCAATTTTGCTTTCCATAATTTAATACGAGACATATGATGCTAAACAGGCTAATTATTTAGTAAATCACAGTTGATTTTCTGGTCAGAAAAACAAAGGATGTTCAACCAGAAGATGAGGACTTGTTATATCTATTTGTGTTTTTTCCCCTCTTTTTCTTTTGCACAGATATCATTTTCTGATAAGTAACTATGTATGACTTTCAGGGGTGTCCAAAGTCGGTCATCGAGGGCTGCTTGCCTGCAGGTTTTAAATGTTTCCTGCTGCAGCACACCTGATTGACATTGATGGGTTAACATGATTGGGCAGAACTTGCCAACAAGCTGTTGAAGAGAGCCATTTGATTTAAATCAGGGATCAGGGAGACATCTAAAAACTTAAGGACTGTGGCCCTTAAGATCAGAGTTAGACACCACATCTTAGATCAAGGGTCTTTTTTCAGTTCATGGTTGCCATCATGCACAGCATTGCTGCATAAATAAATTAACTATAGAATTAAACTCTGATTGTTCCAGATTGCCACGTCATCTAAAGGTAATAATCAATACTGCACAGCAGTGTGATATACAGTAAAAGAATGTACACATTTAGCAACTTCCAGCCAGTCAGAACTGACATTTATTTTAGTACAGTAATCAGTCAGTGTCACCAAAAGCTAAAACAAAACAAAATAATGATTTGCATAAAAGAGTTTTTCCAAAATTTTCCAGGGTCCCTGGAAACGCATTTGAAACAAATTTACACACCCACTGACGTTTGTAAACTGACCAACTTCCTGGCTCACAAAGTTGTAGAGCATTAATCAAATGGTTTGGTTTAGATTTTTATTTGCATCACAGTTGTAATACCTCATTAAATTCCACATAGCTTAAAAAAAGTGATAATTGCACATATAGCTGGAAAAAATGTGCTGGTGTCAGCTCTGTAAAATCAAAGGCTATTCAATTCATTTAAAGAATTTAGGATGCATTGAGCATTTTTTTCACTTTTTCATTCAAGTATTTTTGATGATTACAAATAGATGATTCCGATGTATAATAGATAGTTTTTTTCTCACATAAGAAGCACACAGCACATTCATGGTGTCTAATACAAACCAATTTAGTTTGCTTTATTTTATTTTTGCCTGACATTTAACAATCCAGCTGTCACAAATGTAGTTTATAAAGACAGGCAAAGAATCCAAGTTATTTTAATCAGACATAGTAAGATATCAAAAAGCATGACACATATATGACAGAAAGAACATGAATCTGAACAGAAAGTCAAAACTGGATTAGAATCAGAGATGAACAAACTGAATCTGTCAGGAGACTGAGGAAACTGGGAAGAAGATATGAGAACAGGATAATGGTGAACAGATGAAAAAAGCAATCAAACAACAGAAATCCCAAAGATAAGTTACAAAAGAAAACATGAAGAAAAACTTAAACCCAGAGTGTAAAAATTCAGTCAAAACAACATTACTACAGACCACAATAGCAGCAAATCTAATTAACAGTTCTATATAACTAAAAAGACAGGCGGAGCTTTAATTCTATGTGAAAATTGTTCTTTTTTTTTACTATGAAAATATGGAGCTTTTGAAAACTGAAGCTGTATAAAATGTTCACTTGTAACACTGGAAACCCCAGTTTGCATTTCCATTATTAACTACAGTATGAGCTATTACAATCAGTAGATGTGAGGAAAACGAAAATCCGGACGCATATTTCAGCAATAGTCAATGTGAAGTCTGGTTCTCATGTTTAAAAAAGTGCACACCAGTATTTACTACTACATTAGGTCAAAATTTGATATACCATAAAAATTTTTCTATATGAAACATAATAGTTCAGAGAACTTCGTCGCTATTAAAGATTTAAATAGATTAAATAGTAAAGTATATGAAACATCATCAATCAGCTGCTCAGTAAAGACCTTTTTAACAGTTTCTATAATCACAACCCAAACAGGAGTTTACTGAATTTCTAACAGATCTAGAAACAGTAGATAAGGTATTCGGCTTGAGTTTTTTGGAGTTCTGCATCACGTGACTGATGCAGTTGGATCAGACGGTATGTGGACGGAGGTTAGACAGCAGGGTGGGGATGGTGTCTGGATTACGTGTATGGAAGTAGTATGCTGCAGCTCCTCCAGCCATGAGTGTCAGACTCAGCTTCACCAGGCGGCCAGCAAAAGAAGGCTCCTGTTCCACCAGCTGGAAGACATTGATCATGTTAAGATAATGTGATGCTGTAAGTTTACAACTACATGCAATACTTTGAGAGGTTGAAGCAGCACACAGACCTGTCTGGTTTTTAGGGGCTCAAACATGCGGTCAAACTGGGTGAAGATGGCCTCGCGGGCTCCTTCCCATTTCCCTGGTCCCATTATGCGATACTGGTAAGCAGTGACTGGTCCCCATAAAACCCTCTTAAACAGAGGATAGTCTGTGAAGAGGAGCCAGAGGAGGCTTGGCCGTACTCCAATCTCTCCAGCTAATTCGTCCATGTAAGAAACAAAGTCCACCTGCAGTGGTGTCAACTTTGACACGATGTAGCTGTGGACATGGTTGAGAAATTATTGTATGATTGCTAGATTAAATTAAGGTACAAGTTAAATAATATATGTAATAATATGGTGGAATATTTACTGTTTATCAATGTCTTTAGTGTCCTTTTCAACAGCCTTGATCATGGACTGGTTTGAGGGCAGCTTTTTATATCCTGAGAAACACAAAATATGAGACATGAAGAAATCAATAGCCTGCCATGTATTTGGTAAATATCTAGACTGTTAGTAGGAGATAAGTCAGCCTTGTAGTCTCACCTTTGAGGACACGTGCAACCCAGCGGGCCTGTATTTCAGCCTGAGGCATGATGGCTCCAAGGGCATGAATGAAACCCACGACGGCCAGAGTGGGGTGCTCCATGTTGGGAGGGAAAACGTGCTTGTACAGACCTATACGGTGCCCAGACTTGTACATGACATTGTTTGTCAGGTAGGGGAAGTCATAATTGTACCCTGTGGCAAACACAATTGTATCCACCTGTAATAAAAGAGATGCATCCATTTGAATTGTGCAAAGAGTGCAAAAAGGCTCTTGAAGAAAACTTGGAAGACCATTCTGACCTTTTCCACAGTGCTGCCATCTTCAAACACCACAGTGGAGCCTCGGATTTCCTTAACATTTGGTTTGATGATGACTGATCCAGACAGAATCTTAAGAGGAAGATCATCATTGATCACAGGAATCTGACTGAAGAGCCTGGTGAGGCGGGAGGAGACAAGAGGACCAGACAACAATGAATCAATCAATCTTTATATTGTATTTTTTCATGCACATTGCGACTCGAAGTGCTTAAACAATATAAAGACAAGCAAGAAATAAAAATAAATATGAATAAAGAATAAAACTGATCCCGAAAACAAGTTGTGGATACAAATGAAACACAAGGAGTTTTCTAAGTTAGGCACAGGTTCTGTCAAAGGGGTTAATTCTGAGTCTAGTCTTAAAGACATAGAGGACATCAGCATTTTGCACCTCACAAAGGTGACTTGCAGCTGGTGAGGAGACTGAAATCTAGACTTTCTGGATGAGGATGTTTAGCAGAATGTGTTATGGGAAGTTTAGCAGAGGTTACAATAGGAATAGGATATGTTTCAACGGTCGGGTGTCTTTTTTTAAATGGAGAAATTATTGAATTGCCAATAATCTGGTCAGTACATGGAATCACAGAAGAGGAAGGGGTGTGTGCAGGATATAAACAGTCAGTCACATTGGTAAGTCAGCAAATTTGAAGCAAATTAGCAATAACCATTCAACAGCAAGCTTTATTTGGATGTACACCATCTCTGCTAAAAAACCTGTAAAGTGATTCCAAAAGAGGTTAAAGTTGATCAAACCCACGCAGTGGACTCTACAAACTGACTGCAACCAAGTGACTCATTGACCTGCTAAAATAATGGATATATGATAATGAATCCCAAAATAAAAAATATACTTGCCACAGTCTTTTAATGATTACTATGGTCAGTTTGGACTATTGCAAAACTGTGTCACTTGTGTCGACATCAGCAGTTATTCTTTTCATGGAGGACAGAAGTGAAAGCAGCTAACTCTAGAGCTTTGCTAATAAGTCAGCAGCCGTTTTGCCAGGGAAATGATGAGCAGCTGCATTAAAGAAATGTGGGTTTCTAATTATGGAATCACCAATCTTCAGTGATGTAGGTGAGATAAGCAGCTGAGGAGATGACTGGGCTTTAATAGACGATGCATATTTGATCGTCCCCGATGGGGTCTGCTGCGTCAGCAAGGAACCTGCAGGGTTGTGTAAGGCCATCCTTTCAGCTTCTGGAAGACTGAGGCCGGTGCTCTTTCTGATCACAGCCTCCCTCAGAAGCCCACAGCAAGACAGGGACAAAGGCTTCACTGCTGATCGCCGACCTGTATTACACCCGTATTACACCCGTATTACACCGCTTCTCTGTGCTGGTCTGATGAGCCTGCCTACACTTCACTGGTGTTGCAGAATGAAGACATGTTGCATCTAAGTCTGGTTCCTGCAGAGCCTCAGAGGTCTTGAAAGGCTGGACAAGGTCATCAACATGCAGAACTGCAAAATGATTTTACAGTTCTAGGCGTGGTGGTATGGCTGTCAGAACCTCTGAGAGGACCTTTCCATCAAAAATCACATCTGACCAGAATGACTGAATCTGATGGGTTGTTGCTATGCAAACTGGTGCCTTGGATCTTGCTCCC
The DNA here is from genome assembly GCA_037177055.1 of Atherinosoma microstoma. Taxonomy (NCBI): domain Eukaryota; kingdom Metazoa; phylum Chordata; class Actinopteri; order Atheriniformes; family Atherinidae; genus Atherinosoma; species Atherinosoma microstoma. The sequence goes on along the minus strand of JBBBVU010000015.1, from coordinate 23,333,079 downwards.
ATTTGAGCCCATTAAGGCTGTACTGGGACCTGTGTTGATGAAACTGCAGCAAATGACACAACAGCAGCCCTGAAGTTCGATGTTATCCCTCCTGGCTGACACTCAACAAGTGACTCATCACTTTTCTGTGACCAGCTACAACACCAGTCATTATCCAAGGGAGAGTTGTAGCTGACTTGAAGACGTGAGTCAGGAGGAAAGTGACAAACACGGGGGTGGTCAGTGACGCCTGTATATAGGATGTTTGGATTTGCCTACCATAATTGCTTTAAGGTTGTTGATCCGTTTGTCCAGGATTTTACTGTCATGTTATTGTTGTTAAAAGCTCCCTTTTGGGAGCCTTGATCCAAGATATCATGGTAGGTATAAATATTACCTAAAATGTTTTTAGATCCTGGATTAATGTCTTAAAATTAGTTGAGTTTTAGACTGTCAGACAGAGTGTCTTACCACTACAAACAAATGCCAACAAATGCCACACATGTGCTTCACTCCCCCTCTCAGAGGAGAGAATAAGATGTTCTAATTACAGTTAAAGACAAAGAAGTTTCTTTACTACCATGTATTGCACACTCCAGCAACAACATCAAGAGCAATAATATATGTTTTCTTGGAAATACCTACCTGTGTTTGGGTTTGAGGGCATACATGGTATGGTCATACATGGCATTGAGTTTCTTCTCGCCAAACCAGTTGAAGAAGTTGATAGGCAGCAGCTGGAACAGGATGTGGACAAAGCGCGTGTTGTACTTCATGTCCACTGGCAGTCCGTTATCAGAAACCTGACGAATGACCCAGGCACCGCGGCGAGTGCTCATGTACACCTGCAGGATGAGGGAGATGCAACTCAATATGCATTCAAATCAGTGAGGAGTGCTTCATGTCAAAAGACAACAGTAACAATAAGAACCTGCTCAGCAACTCTGCTGGTCTCCACAGCGATATCACCTCCTGAGTTTCCGATCCCAATGACCACCACTCTCTTCCCATACATGTCTTCGGGACCCTTGTAGTCCCAGCTGTGTAAGTGTTTTCCTTCAAATGTCTCAATTCCTGCAACACATTTGTGATAATGTCTTGTTTCTTACTTGCTGGAATGTATAGGTGATGTTGAAATGAAGAACAACAGGGATGATGGAAAGTGTTTACAAAACACACATCTACCTGGGAAGTCTTTGAGTGGCAGGTTAGGGTAGGTATAGTGACCAGAGCAGCAGATAACTGCATCAAAGACATGCCTCTCCTCTTGTCCATCTCTGTTCTCCGTCACCACTTCCCACTGACCGGTGCGAGAAAAGTCTGGTCTCTTTGTGACTCTCTTCACCGAGGTCTGAATTATAAAAAATGCACATGAATATATTAACTTTCAGATGGTTATGAAACTGCAGTAAGAATCAAATTCTGCTTTTGTTCATTTTTACCTGGAACTGAATGTGCTGTAGTAGTTTAAAGTGTTCTGCATACATCCTGAAGTAATTCAGGATTTTAGAGTGGTGCATGTAGTTGGGGTAATCAGCTGGGATTGGGAAGTCACTGTAGCACATCATCTCTTTGGAGATATTGATGGTAAGGGAACGGTAGATGCTAGCCCTGTTCGGCTCAGATACTTCCTGCAGAAGAACAGTTTGTACAGGACACCACAAGGCAACTTAGTCTATCCTTAGGGAATTAAGCAGTTTTTTTTAGATTTCAAACGGGTACTTGCCTTGAATTTCCATAGTCCACCCACGTCATCGCTGCTTTCAAAGCAGGTTGGAACCATGCCCTCATCCAGACAAGCCTTGATGCTGGTCAGACCCGAGGGGCCTGCCCCAATCACTGCTACCTTGTGCACCATGACGGAGCTGCAAGTTGATAAGAAGAAAGACTTAGGTGTAGTTCTTATCAATTTATCTGTTGTATTAATTTCTCAGTCTGTTCTTTGGTTCTCAGTTTAGGGTGTCTTTAAGATCAGATGTTTTCTGTGGGTTAGTCTTGCTTCTTGGTTTGGTTGTTATATTCTGTTGAGTTTACTTCCAGCTCTCAGGATTTTTTTTTAACAGTCTGGATGTGTCACATCTATTGTCCCACTCTGGCAGAAGGCTTCTGTATGAATTTGATTACTAATCCCCAGTTACTTCAGATTATGGATATAGATATTTTGTTGCACACTTCTTCTAGCCTCACCTCTCTGCCAGCCTCTTACAATAAATGGCCAGCAGTCATTTAGTTACGTATTCACAACCAATCCTCATTTGACACACCATGAGCTCATATGGAAGTACATGATTGGTGCCTCACAGTGAACCCCTGAAATATCTCTCCACAACCATCAGAATACTATGATCGTCACATCATCAATTGGAAACACATGTTGTTTTGATGATTTGCCGAAACTCGAGTACAAGCTTACCTTTATATTAACTCTCATGCAAATTACAGTTATTGAATTATTTTGTTCTACAGGTTCTAGGTAATTGCACTCAATATAAAGCTTTTTGATGATTATTACTTAAATCTCTTAAACTTTTTAACTCTTGAGATTAAAAACCTCTTTTTGAAAATTACTTCTGACTAAGGCAGCAACAGTTTAGGACCAACCCCTGGGGAGCACATAGGATTGATAATGCAATGAAATGTGATAACATCTACTTTCAGGCACTGAAATCTGTCAGATATAGTCACAAGAAAAATAATTTAACCTTCATTGTATTTGTGATCCAAAAAAAAAAGGGATTTGTGTAACTTTTTCTGGTTTAGATGACTCAGTGGACTCAGACAAACACTGATAAGTCTTTGCTTTAGTGCTATTTAATACAATGTCAAAAGCCTAAATCAATAGAAAAACCTGTGAAGTGCTGTTTGTTGTCTTGGAAGAGTCAATAAGATTATTCATTACTTTTAAAGCTGCTATAGTTGTGCTATGCCCTTTCCTAAAGCCAAACTGGGTCAGCTGCCCCCCCTAAATAACAGAAGAACAAGAGCAAAGATTTCCAAAAAGACTTCATTTAATTTGTGTCCAAGAGAAATTTTAAAGAAAGTTAAGCCAAATCCTGACGGTAACTTTAAATGATAAGGATTGTCTCGACCTTCCAATTTTCTAATATTTTAAGGTTTTAGGGCTTCACACATCTCTAACACTGGATTAAGACTAAGAGCAACTTGTTACAGAAGTATCATTAGTACCAGGCAGTGATGGAGTACTCATCACTTACACAAAAAAAATCAAAACAGTTCTCATTTAAACAGCTTTTACATTTTCTTTGTATCTTTGACAATGAATGGGGGGAGGTTGGGGCTCTAAACAAATGATATTACCATGTAATGATTACATTGTCTTTGAAATTTAAAGAGTTATGTAAGCCTGAATTAAGATGTGTTTCCCTCTCCAGACTGTACTCATGAAATAAGTATAAACCAGGCTGAATGACACATCTTAATATATCTTTAACTCAATATTTTCTTATGGGCAGCATGAATGTTAACAATTTCAATAAAAACCATGATAAAAATCATTTTCATACATTGTTAGGTGTAAAATTGATCATTTACCAGTCAAAGTAAAACAGGTCATGAGTCATTTCCTGTTCAGTCAAGTTATTTTAGTCATGTTTAATAATATGAAGTTCAGCTTTTTTTGTATTTCTATCCTTAGCACAATAGCCAGTAATGTAATGTTGGAGGAGGCAGCTGAGTATTCTTGAGTATTATAGCTAAGGAGTGCTTTACAAGATTGTGATATGATAAATGAAAATGTATTTTTTCAAGGCACTTTAGACAATTGGAACAGATTTAGCTGGTCAGAGTGAGTGTGTTGTTGAATATAACACACCCACAAGTTCAACTATGAAATACCTGACTTCGAAGCAGAGAGATAATGCCCAAAACAAGATCATCTTCCACCATCTTTGTTCTTTCATTCACAGTTTAACACCTACAGCAGTTAATATGTTTTTTTGGGCCTGTCAGAAAAGTAACACCTTCTATTAAAAGAAGGTGCTGGGGTCTGATTGGTCCTGTCACAACCATTCAACCCCCTTCCTTTCCTCTGGGTGATTCCTCTCAGGCTTCACTAACTCTTAGATCAGACATAAAGACCCTGCTTGATTTGATTTCCAGCTTCTGGTCAGCCTGAATTGATCATCTGTTTAAACACAGCAATAGTGAGCAGAGTTGTAGTCATCCATTGTTCAATTATGCTTCCCAACAATTATCTTCTCTGACAACAGTTGGACAATTTTATAACTAGTTTCAGTTTAACTTTCCAAAAAGAACAATTTCCTTTTAAATGCTAAATTAGAGACTGCGAAGGATCTTTTGTGGTTAACAGAGACCTGTTGGAAGCAACAACTATGACATGCATTGTTTTTTTCTGGCTGATTAAGACAAAAACACATTTACATGAAACTTTTTTTTTAGAAAAAATGGCAGTTCCCTTTCTTCAGAAAAAACAAAACCTTATCATGTGTTGAAGGTACCCAGGCACAAAAAAAATCCGTCTTGGGCAATAAGCTGCTCATAAAACCAGGAGCAGTCCCAGCTTCAAATCTCACATTAACTGGAATCTGCTGTAAAATTGATGGATTACTTTTTAATCTCAGGTTGGTCATAAAACCTTCCCAGTTCCCAGAAGTCCCAAAAAGAACAAATGTGAGCTTTCAGTTCTTTGACAGCACTAAAATTTGGAATGACCTCCAGCCTGTTGTTACTGTATTATTATAGCGAGAGAGCTGTGAGCATGTCATTGTGAAAATGTGGAAGCTAACCAGCTTGTCTGCAAACAGCCAATCAAAAACCAATCACATTAAAAAAGGTTTTAATCTTCATCTTTTCATTTAGTAGTACACTATGCAGGGTGTACCTTTCCTCATGCCTGATAGCAGCTGGGATATCCTCCAGCTCCCTGTGATTTATTGGAACAATCAGGTACAGGCAAAGGATGGAAATACTTCCCATAATTCAAATGTTTGTCTCAGATGTGCTCTGTAGCAGAAAATGCCAGAAAGATAAATATAATCTTGCTTACCTTGACAATCCTTGTGTGCTGATTTGCTGTGCCAGTCAAGTGGAAGAGCATCTCCTCAGCAGACTTATATACAGGAGGATGAATGAAGAGACAGTCTTTTATTTTTTTCTACTCATATCCTGCCCCCAAAATGGCAGTTATCTAACTGAGTGATGTTTACACAAATTGGATTAGTTTTAGTTTGACTAAAGTTCAGTTTGTGTCCCAACTGAAGTTGGGATTCTGCTGATGAGTGACCTAGTAACAATGACCACGTCATTCGATCTATTTGATGCAGTTATTGAGTATTTTGACCTCATTTTGTCCTAATTGTGTCATTCTATATGTTCTAACTTCTAGTTATATAAAAACTTAAAATCATATTTAATATTTTATAAATTATTGACATTTTTGGCAACATTAAAAGTTCTGACTTACATGAATAATCAGGAGGAGTTGCTTCCAGAAAAACAAGCCAATAAAGATTTAACTTAAAAGTTTAGGCTTATGAATTTTACTACCATTATGTTGTGATTAGTGAACATTGTTGAGCATACAGAATGTGCTGAAGATGCTAGAAAAAAAAAAGATCATGAATGGATAAAACAAGCAAAATATTGATTAAATACAAAAGCAAGACACATCAGTTAAGCTACTATTAGACATACACAAATCTGAAGGCCAATTAAGTCCGAGAAAACATTATAGATAATCTGCGACACCTGCTCCTGCTATTAACTCATTGCCAACGACGCCATTTGGCGTCGTTGGCAATGGCAATGGCAATGGCTCTGAAAATGGCTGGCAGTCAATGAGTTAATTGCTTCCATATAGACTTTGTGGAATGATTGTTTTATTGTACCTTTGATATTGTTTTACTTTTTATTAAATGTGTACATTCTGATTTTAGTCATGTATCATTGCTATATCTGTGTACCATTGCCTTTGGCTCTGGTCGCAATTGCAATTGAGAACTGGATCTCAATTGACTTTCCTGGTTTAATAAAATGAAAATAAAATCTAAGCATGCACAGATTGCTCTCTCTTGGGAAAGACAAAACTCTCATTTATACGTTTATGGCTCAAAAAGCACTCAAACTGATGGAGATCACGAGGAAAACTTTTTGCATAAAAGCTGTGCGCATTGTTTATTACACATGACATGAGCCAGTTTAGATTTTTTCCCAGTTTAATCAGAAATGATTATGATTAAACATGAGTATTTAACAGCAGATTTAAACCTATTAATACCACACAGTGCAATCACATCAACATGTTGACATTCTGTATATACAGTATTAAGATACCCAAGAATGAGGTCTATACAGGTAATTAAACACACTTCATTGTATTTGGCAGGCATAAATGTAAGTGGTGAAAAGAATCTTCAAATACGATGATGTGCAAGAGTCTAACTGCTGACTATTTCTAAGAGCTGAACAACAAAACTAATTTATTTGATTTGAAATACTACGTAAACTTTGAGTAAACAAGCCACACGTGATGTGGAAATCTATCCAAAACACAAATATAGTATAAATAGTGCAATAACTTACTTTAAGACATGAAGCCTTTTCCCTTGGATCAAGGCTTCTCTAAATTTTTCACCAAGTGAGTAAAACAGCACTAAAATCATCCATAAAAACAATCAAATTTGGTCACAAAATTCAGCATATTCAGATTAGTAACAGAGGATGGTGAAAAAAAAGAGGCAGCTGCCATCTCTATGAATAAACAGCACATAAAAGGTGGTCAATTATTGCAGGAAGTGGGCTCAGAATGACACAAGTCAATCAAACAGTCAGCAATGAAACAGTCTGTTAAATAACCAGTTCATTACAGATATCCGGATCTGGTTTAAACCAACGTGCACAAACCCCCCTGAGAGGTGGCTCAGAGTCAGAAATCAGAAAGTAAAGCAGAAAATTCAGTTAAAGACACAAAACATTCATTCTGTCAAAGCAAGTAGAAATAGTTTAAATACATGTACAATGGAACTAAATACTAATGAATGGACAAACCAAAATAGAGCACAGATACTGAGAAGCACCTGCAGCTTTAACTCTCTGGCTTCCAGGGATGCTTCCCCGTCGTATTTGTCCTCTCTTGACCGTGCACTCCATCCTTACACACCGACATGGTAAAGAAAAGCCATGCAGGAAGGATGACGACCATATTGCATGTTGTTCTTTATGGATCAGGTTCAAAACAAGCACGACACCCCTTTTTTTTACTAGTAGCTCTACTAACCTTTTTGGAATATTTCAGGGCAATGAAGGTCAATAATATGTTGGCTTGAAGTGAAAAGATGATTTCAGTGAAAGTTGATGTTTTTCCAATCAAGATGTGTGGCAGCCAGTAAGGTCATAGAAAGGTTAACCTCCGCTTTCACACTCCTCCTGCAGGCTTGCACGTCAACAGGCCTCCGTGACAGTGCTAACGTCAAACACACATCCAAGTTACAACCCCCTTCACCGCTGGCGCCTTTTCAAGGTTTAAGATTAATCTTTTAATCTTGTCTAGTAAAGGGAGAAGTGCATGGATGTGGCCCGCGCATAAAACAAGCCACTTATGGAAAATGGTACGTGCATTTAAGGACACGCTTGTGATCTGATGGTTAGTGGGTCATCATGGGTAAAATTTAACCCTCCAGACGTATGCGCACCCAAATATTCATTATGCAATAGAAGCCTAACTACAGGGCGGTGTTTTACTTTAAAATGCCACATCATCGTCTCTAAATATTAACTCATGTTTCATTCACAGGTTTAGCCTTGCCCCCTTCACAAATGATTGCCTTTGAGGATCTTCAGCCAACATGCCCCTCAAAAAACAACATATCCCACCATTATTCATCATACAGGGACATGTTTACTGATGAGGAATTATTAGTAAGTCTTATAACAAAAACAATGTCCAACACATTAAATTCAATAAAGATATTTTCATGTATATATTTGTCAGATTTTCATTTTTTTTGCATGCCTGGACAGATTCACTTTATCACAATTTTCTCTTGTCATAGAAAGTTAGAGATTTTGATGTGTTCTGATCCACAAAACCTCTGGAAATGTACATAGTTATTGCACAAGTTAAAGAATTAAAACATTCACATTCACCAAAGCCATGTAAAAAAAAAAAAAAGTGCTGACTGTCATGGGGATTAAGAGAAATAACGGTCGGAAATCAGTCTGTAAACCTGATATTATTGCCTTTCTTACAAACATGGTGGGAGAAAAAGTAAAAAAGCCTTCACAGTGTATTAATCAAGAGAGAGATTTTAATTTGAATAAATCTGGTTATATTGTCTTGGAAATATAGCTAATGAATTAAATCATGACTGATATGGATGCTTATGGCTCTTGTTTTTAGTCATAGTTAAAATCAATGAATTTGGGGAACATGTCCACGTGCTTCCTTGACCCAAGATTTGAGTAAATCTCAGATTTCTTTATAAAGTCTTCACAAATATAAAACAGCTAAGACAGCCTTAAATGATGCAATAATGCAAGCTGTATGAAATTAGAGCTCAATCCTTACTGCAGTGTAATGGCATCTCTGTAATGCTGTAAATATATTAGTTTTTCACTAGAAAACATATTATAAAAAGGGATGCTATTTGTGCAACAAAAAAAAAACAAAAAAAAACTACAGCTGGTCCTTCAACTCCACTTTTTTTTGGCCCTTCAATTATATCTCTTTTTTGGTTAAAAATCAAACATCAAGTAAAAGTGCCCATGAACACTTACTCATGCAGTAAACATTTAAACTTTTTCATATATTAAAAAAAAAAAGTAGCACATTTTTCAACTTATTTTTTCCTTAAGTTATTCTGGTTCTGTTCATATTGCTGAAAGGTGAAGATGTGAATATACAGTGTGCACCTATGGATTAGCTTCTACTCAAGTTTATTAAAGATGTCTTTATGGAATCATTTTTTTAAATTATAAAAAAAAGTAAAGAAGGGCTCAAACTAGTTACAGACCTTTTAGAAACCTGAAACAGCTGCTATCCTGACAGCAGAAAGCAACCCTGTGGCATCAACTAATGTAGCCATCTTAACTTTTAAATCACTCATGTGAGGGAAGAAGGTACATGCTTATCAACATATTCAGGATATTTAAAAAAAGATGACTCCCAAATGATTTAAAGAATTGTCGATAGACAAACATATGCCACCATGCCAAGCTTCAGCTGTTCCATGTGAGTAAGTTAGGGGTGAGTAACGTAAGCATCACCAACACCGGGGCTACTCAGTTCGGACCTAAAGGGCCGCAGTCCTGCAGGTTGTCAATGTGTCCCTGCTCCAACACATCAGACTCAAGTTCATGAGTCATTATAACTTCATAGGATGTTGGATCCATTTAATTTGAGTCAGGTGTGTTGGTTGAATGTCTTAAATATTAAAAAGTCTCTCATTTTCATCCCACAGAAACAGATATTGAAAGGGATGGATGTTATTTTACTAATGGTAGTCTATGTTGAGACCATACTCCACATGGCGCTAAACTGTTATGAATATTTTTAGACCTACCAAGAGGACTTGGGAGAAACCCAGGAAACATCAGGAGTACTGCTCTGCCCTTGAACAATTACTATGCATATTTAACATTATTGATGTTGATATAAATGTTCCCTCATCATTCCGATAAGTGAATTTTCTTGTCAAGATGACCAACCTCATGATGCTACAGTAAGAGAAACTCTACAATCTATCACTAAGTTGACCCCTTCATCCTCACACAGACAGCAAGGCAAACACTGTCAGCCCCACTACATGTTGAAACGTCTAAAGAAGATAACATGTAGTCAATTCGTCTTTTGAAGATAAGATGTGGAAATTTAAGTGACTTTTTTTACCAGCATGAACACTTATTAAAGTAAAAAGTTTGATTTAAAAACAAACAAACAAACCAAAAAAACAGAAATCTGACGAGGATTCAAAACTACAGCATGTAAGGCTAACTTACGCAGCACTTCTGGTAAAGTAATTAAGTTCATACTTATCTACATGGCTAATGAAGATAACATACTGGATGTGATCTTTCAGAGCTTATGAGTTGTCAATCAAGAGTGGTTTTAGTTGATTAATATTCAATGACTGTAAAAAAAAAAAGATTACTATTGTCAAATGTGTAATTAATGTTAATTTCAAGTTAAAACAAAGGGAATGTGTGATCATTTCAGGATAGAAGTCACATAAAGAGAAAACAGACGTAATCTGAGCACTTTGTAAGAGTAAGAATTTAAGGATTACTTCCTGAAATCATCAGAGGACAGAGGACGGCAAGCTTGCTCTTATAAGTCTTGTGCAAAGCAGTGAAGATGGCTTAAAATGTGGTGATAACAGAAAGATCCTGCTAGTTGTTTGCACCATCTCTCCTTGACATACATTTCTAATGCAGGTATACAAATCCCACCCTGACAACAGTCAGCAAACAACTACTGAACACTGTGAGCAAAAAATTCAGAGTTCGTACGAGTTAACCAATGTAATGTATAAGTAGAAATTAAGATATTTTTTTTTCACAAACATTTACTGTATGTTACCAAAGTCAATTAATTTACTCTTACTACTTATGGTTGTTTGCTTTCATTAACGAAAGCATAAAACCTTTAGTTTAATCTGAATCTGCCTTTTTTTTGTTTAAAACTCCTCTGCTGTGTGAAGTTGCGGGCAGTGTGTGGTCAGATCAACACGTCCACAGACTACACTTAACTATCCCTTAGTAGTGTGTCCTAACCACTGAAACATATGGCTGCATCAGGCCAGTGCAGTGACAACGGTTAGTGAGGTGGCTTTAGGAGGAAACTGATCGAGTTTCTTCCTGTTAGAGATTAAGTGATAATTTCATTACAATCTTCTGCTCAGAAAGTGGAACTTAGCATCAGGAAAGGTTTTATGTTGTGGCTGATTAGTACATCTCATACAGCTGCTGCCTGAGGAGGCCAACAGCTAGACAAATGATTCAGAAAGCAACAGAAGTAAACTGTGTTTGATGTGTTTGCTGTCCTTTCTATTCTAAAATTCCCTTGTTCATTATTCTATTCTAAAAGTAAAAAAAAGAAAAAAAAAGAAAAAACCCTGTGCAGGTGGTTTTACAGTAAAGATTTAAATCACCATCTCTTCTCTTCCTGTAGTCCTTAACTTTAAGCTCACTGTCCTAGAAGCCCTTGTAAGGTTTGAGGAGAGAGCCACAGCATCTCCACTAGCTTGTACTGGAAATAGCCCATCCAGAACCCAAACAACACATCAGTCACATGGTGCCTGCCCAGCATCACTCGACTCAGCCCCACCAGGCCCACCCACAGCACGACAAAGACCCTCAGCGGTGCAGCCAGCACAAGGTGAGCCAGCAGGAAGCGCCCACACATGGCGGCACGGGTTGCATGGCCGGAGGGGAAGGAGTAGCGGTCCACAGAAAAAGTGGCAAACATGTCCATCCTGTTTTGTGATGGCCGGCGTCGACGCACCACTGCCTTCACAATGGAAACCAGGATGATGTCCAGCAAGAGACCTGTAGGTGATGAAGATGAAGAGTTATAGTGGATAAAGAAACAGCTTTACAATAACATCAAACATAAGACATGACACACGGATGTAAGGATTATTTAAGTTAGTAGGCAAACCTAGCAAGTCTCAGCCAGAATATCCAGCTTGCCTACTTTGGCATCATCTAGTGGCTGTCTAAATACAGTAACAGACAACTCTGCATTATTTTCTTGCTTACTGTTGCAATGCTTTAAGTGACCTCTTGCACGAAAAGATTACTTGATGGGCCATTTTTACCTGCCTTATCTTAGTCTGAAGTTATCCAGATGCAGCAAACCACTGATGATCCAGCTAAGATTTACAGTTTTTAAAAGCATGTAACAGTAATACAACAAAACTCCGAACAGTGTCAAATCCTGAGTCCTCATGCTAATCTTTTTCAGAGCAGATCTGTGCTACTAGCAAAAAGTACAAGGATTCCTTATAGTGATACCTATGGTTCTGCTAAAGGGTCCTGGTCTAAGCAGTGTGACCCTGTAGCAGCATAGTACTCCTCATATGCAAGACAATGATTACCATCAAGTCCCTCAGTCCAGGGGTCTGAACTACGAGATTCAGCTCTGTGTTTTCTGTAGCAAGCAATGCCTGTGTTTGATGCATGCAGACACCACACCCTAATGCTGTCTTTGTAGATAGCTACAGCCACATAAATGTAGCACAAAAGTAATGATTTTTGTGTTTGGTTGATTATTTCTCCCCCTTAAAATACAGATTGGTGTGGTATTGTACATCATTAGAATCTCTGATTAATCAACCTTACACAGAGGTATAAATTGTAAGTATGTTGCTTCTGTCGGATAAGCAACAAAGCGCCTCAAAAAATGTGCCGAAATCCCCTCCGGTATTCTTGTTTTGAGATTCAAAGTGCTGCCAGTCAGGTGTGTGTCAGTCACAGATGTCTGGAGCCAGTGGAAATTCCATGTCTCCAGAATCTGGGACCTAAATCCATCCTCCAGGATGAGAACACTCTCCCCCACAGAGCCAGGATCATCACAGACCATCTCCAGAATTTGGGAGTAGAGATGATGGAATGGCCTGCTGAGGCCAGACATCAACTAAATGAACACTAGTGGGATCAGTTTAGACGTACCCACAAAACCACGGTGGTTGACCTTTGACAACTTTTGGCAGAGGAATAAGATGCCATCCCGCAGCAAACAGTGACCAGGCTGATGACCAGCATGAGGAGCAGGTATCAAGCTGTTGTGGCTGTGTATGGATCTTCTATACGCTACTGAGGTCTGACACTTTAAAATGAATAAAGTGTAAAAATGGCCAATAGATGTTGTTTTTTCTTTATTACTAGGGGAGAGTGTAATTATCCAATCCACCAAGCAACCCATAACAAGATACCAACAGGAGAATATTGGAGGGGATTTTGGCACATTTTCTGGTGCACTACCCACAGGTTTAACCTTGTTGCTCATTCCACAGAAGCACAATCCTTACAAGTCATGCCTCATTGTAAAGGTGACTAATCAGGTTTTCCAATGAAGTATAATACAACACCAACTGGTCTTATTAAAATACAGAAATAATCAAACAAACACAAATTTCCTTACTTTTTGTGATGAGTTTTGTTCTATCAAAGAAGAGGAAACCTGACTAGCATGGGTCCTCCCAAAAAAACTCAGGCATCCAACACTTGCACCACCTTCATATCTTAGTGTCGTGGATCAGATAGTGATAATCCATTTTGATGCAAAACTGTTTGCACTGCACTGGTGCAACAAAGACTGATCTATAATGTATAAATGGAAGGATTCTTCTACTTCAATAAAACAGCATTCAGTAAAGGACTCATCAAATTTTAAAGATGTGTCTGCATTGAGTTTACATCCCAATAATTTATTAGAGGTGTTAAATCCTGCAGGGCTGCAGTGCTGAGAAAGGAACACTCCGTGGCATTGAGCCAATCACCCCTGGGAATCTGGGGAAAAGATTTAAGCAAAATCAATGTGCAGAAAAGATTTTATTCATTACTGACAACTACTCCTCCATCGAATAATTGTTGCTGTCAAAGCTCTGTTTGATCGTTTATTTTCTTTTTTCAGGCGAAGCAGAGCCCTTGCAGTAACAATCACTTCCCTTTTCCAGACATTTATTGATTAAGAGATGGTCCTTTCTTTCTTACTTGGCTGCTTTGAATTTCAATTTAATCTAATACCTCCTGAAAACAGTTTATAGGAAATTAAAAGCAACCCAGCTGAATGCAGACTCAGACTTCACTGTATAGGACAAGCTGCTGCTGCATGCTAACATCGTGCATACAAGTGGATATCTACAAATCGTTTGCTCAAATCCAAACATAGCTCTCTTAGTTTTTTAACAACTTTAACTATGCATGCACCAAAATAAACAGTCAAAAACACATCTTAACAGTGATGTTATGAGCTTGTTTTATATTGAACAAAAACACCAGACTTCTGGAGATATTTGTGAGCACAAGATGTGACCTCCTTCCACATGTTTGTCTTAAATAGCTGATAAAAATAAAAGAAAAAGCCACAGTCCTCATATTCAAAAATCTGTAATCCAATCTGTAATCTGTAAAAGTCTGTAATCCAAAAACAGAACAATAAAACAAAACGGGTTTTAAGACCAAAGTTTGCAGTATAAGCACACTAAAGGTTCCTTATTCCTTAAAATATATGTTTTCACAATATGTCAGAAGAGTCAGAAATCCATTATAATCCCCTCACCTCTCCACTGTCATATAGGTTTTGTTTCTGCGACTTCAAAAAGCTTCAAAGTATCTACTCAAGAGTTCAATTAATTTTCTTAGCTGTCAAATCTACACATACAGGAACCCTAGATTGCAGAATTTCATAGAAACCATTCCCAGAAGCCATCACCTGTTTCATTCAGCTGTTTTTCCAGCTGGCCTACATGCTGCCTGAAATAAGTACTGAAAATATCACCAGGGACTTGGAGCAACATGTTCAGCTGATCATAGCCAGACATGAAGGGGGGGTGACTGAAATCAAAGAGGGATTGGGGCCTGAATGAAGAACAGAATATATCTACAGGTAAGAGTCTGCCAGCACAAATAAAAGTGACATGAATGGTCATGTGAAGTAGGACCAGCTTGAATAATATAATGTGAGTTCTGAGGAGCTTCACAGAGTAAACAAGGGGCAAGTGATACCTACAATCTTATCCACTTTGCTAGGTTTTTATGCGTCTGCATGCTGTATCACACAGAGAAACAGAGAGAAAACAGATAACAGAGATGTTTTACCCATGAGAAGGTTGAGCATGACCTCTTGTCCTGCAACACTGTCACTCTTGTACAGACAGTATGCGGCACCAGCCAGCCAGGGGATGCCATGTCCTGATATCTCTAACAGTTTCATTAATGGGCGCACACTGCCCCAGGAGGAGTCCTCACAGGCACACACCCCCAGCCGCTTTGACAGCCACAAGTCGATGGCGAGCAAGGAGCTGAGCGCAACACGGATCAGGGAGGGGTTGAGCCGTATACCGTCTTCCTCAGGTGGCCCTTGACCGCTCGCCGAGCCTGTGGAGGAGCTGGAGCCCCGACGACGAGTGGGGCTTTCTGAGGCTCGGAGGCGGGCAGTGGTGGGGTCGGAGCCCTGCCGCTGGAGCAGGTGTGACGGCGAAGACCGGTTCAATGGCTTCGACAGAGACATAAACTCATAAGAGCTGCCGAGCACAGGGCTTCCTCCGCTGCGACCGGGGGTTTTAGCTTTAGGAGAAGGCATTTTACCTGTTAATCTACCACCGCGGTAATCAGGAGTGTGTGAAGTGATGTAGTGATGCCGCAATGGTATATATTCTGCGGCGTCGAGCAGGTTGTTGCTCCTTTAGCTCGTCTGTTGTGTTTGACAATTCCTATCACGTCCGTGAACCCCGAGTCGAACCGCCATATTTGTTGTTCAAATCGCAGAGCATTGTGGGAAATTGCGTTTAGTTACAGTCATTGGTTAAAACTTCATAAATATTGGTGAAAGGGTGTAAAATTAAACGTTAATGATGATTTTTCTTAAAAGATTTTTCCCGAAAATATGTCTTTAACTCAATTGTGATTGATATAATTTTCTATATACATTTTTTTTCAAGGAACAAAACAAGGAAAACATAACATGACTCACTCTTTGATACATTTTTATTGTCTTATTAACGAACAATAAAATCATGCAGCAAATCACGTGATGAAATTTTTTTAGATTTCTCATTCTTATTAATTTATTTCTACATATATGGTTCTAATAAATTTGTTTGTCTCTTAATTTAATTTAATTTTGGTGGCTGAAGAATGAAGCAAACACAAAACAATGTATTTTTTACGTCTGTTCTCTGATTGGCGGCGAGCCTGAAGTTAGCCCCGCCCCTACCCGGATCCATTCATCTGAAGCACATCAGCTAGTTGTGCATGCTAGGTAGGCGAGTTGTCCACGTTAATTTCTTGTGTGAGCTGCAACAGAGAGGAGCTGACCATGCCTGGACTTCTGCTCGGAGACGAGTTCCCAAACTTCGAGGCGGAAACCACCATAGGAAAAATCAAGTTTCACGACTTTCTGGGAAACTCGTAAGTATGCAGGTTACAGGTTTTGTATTGTGGCTAATTAGTTTTTTGGGTCTTTTGAGTTTAGGTCAACTGTGCAATTTGTCGTTTAGCCACGGTTGCTGATATAAGGGGCAGTCGTTATAATTGCTATTATTATCATTTTAATTTGAACTAATACAGACTTTAAAAGGTAAGACTAATCTTATTGTTTACTTGACTCAAAAGTCGACACGAGTCTACGGGGGGCATTACGTGACACATGCTGTTTGCCACATACCGGATTACATAATCATGACCATACAAAAAAGTCAATTGCACTGCAGACTTTTTCTTTTAATCTTTTATAACAGTTTTGAACTAAAGCCCAAATAAAACATGCAAAGCACAAATGACTAATTATATGGATAAATCCTCAATAAAACATAGGCAGCTTTTCAAGAGCATGAACTTGACAAAAGGGATCTAAACAGATTTTATTTGGAAAAAAAATCCCCAACCATTTCACTAGATAATTTAGTTTTGTTTGAAAGTCAATAATTCAAATATAGTAACAAAATTAATATAATCAGGAGTTAGGGGTAGCATTTTACTTTTTCTCTGGGCATATTAGTCACGAAAGGCCCCAATTCTACATTTGTGTGTGTGTTTGTATGAACTTGGCACTGTTCTTCAGGAGTTGGCATGTACTCTCATCTGATTTACTATCCAATTGGAAAAGAGAATGGAGATGAAGGACGGTGTTTGCATGCAAACACACATGCAGTCAGGGTTGGACATGGATGGTCTTCAGATGTGCACAGCTTGCACAATGCTTGCATGTGCAAGCATGTGGAAGAATGTATATTCCCATATGGGAGTCATTTTTTTTGGCTTAATGCATGTGGATAACCAGAAACCAGTTTTCTTATTAGATTAAATGATTTAACACTGCTTGTTTGAGAATGTGTATTACAGGAAGAGCTAAAACATTTAACAAGAAAGTTAATTTGATCATTTGTGAAGACTTTATGAAGATGAGGAGGAAAAAAAGCAGGTCCCACTTTATAGAAATTCACTGTGTTCCTATTTTATATGACTCTGAATTAGTTTCCGCCAGACCAAAAGAACACAATAACTTGATATATTTTAATTTTTTGGCTCATTATTGACTTTAACAAACGGTGGATGGCCACTAATGCAACTGGTTCAAATTCAAACCCTTTTGAATAAAAAGGACACTACCCAGTTAGAGTTTCAGCACAATAGCGTCCTTCTTTTCTTCAGTGGGAATAGCTGCAGGAATGTGAGACTCAGCCATCTGTTAAAGCTGCGTCCTAGATTTGTTGGCTTTCCATTATATTTGTCAGTCATTAAGATTGTTTCTGCCAGACCAAATGGAAGCTTTAATGTCAAAGACAAAACAAAACCAAACAAACAACAAGAACGAAAAAAAAAAACTCCAGAAAAACTCTACACAGTCAAATTTGTGTTCTGCAGGTCACATATAGGAGAATCACATATAGGAGAAAGCTTTAAAAAAACAAACTGCTGCCTGGGGCAGTTTGGGATTGTCCCATGCTAATCTAGGCTTCTGGTCACAAAATAATCAGGTGATCATCACATTGCCTGGGTTGGGGAGGGGGGCACAGCTTTTTTGTTCATGTGATAAGTCACAATACACTAATGGAGTGATGTAAGCAGGAAATGCCTCCCATCCCTGCGGTATACATCCCCACTGGAACACAGCTGGATTTAGCATTTTGAGTTTGACTCTGCCAGACACCTGCCATTAAAATTTATGTCAGGAAATTCCTCTGCTGAAACTTAGTACTTTTTTCCCCCCTTATCCTTCTCTCCTTTAGTTCCACCTCCTATTCTTTGTGCGCATTAATCCTTTATTTCTTTGAGTCTTTGTTCTTTTTAAAAGAATAAAGATAAGCAACAATAAAGATAATAACAATAGCAACAATAAAGATAATACTTTATTGAGGTACATGCAACAATACATAAATAATACTTTATTGAGGTACATGCAACAATACAGATAATACTTTATGGATATACATGCAAAGTAAAGAATAAATTCTCTTTTTAACAACACAAATGGAAGCATGAAGAATTATCTACTTCTCTTCTGTCTGAAACTGATCTGTCTGACATGTTGGTCTACTTCTACAGCAAAAACATTTTGTTTCCTCCACAGGTGGGGTGTTCTGTTCTCTCACCCCAGGGACTTCACTCCTGTCTGCACCACTGAGCTCTCCTGTGCCGCTCAGATCAGCGATGAGTTCAAGAAGCGAGGTGTAAAGATGATTGCCTTGTCCATCGACAGTGTTCAGGATCACCACAGCTGGATCAAGGTTGGGGATGCACAAAGACCGTACTGTTCAGTGTAGCTGTACCATGGAACAAGTCCAGAGTGGTAGTTGGAAAAGATTAATGGCCTTATGCTTTTATTACAGTGTTATCAGTAAATAATTTGCAGGTATCTCCAATTCTAGAAACATTGACTCAGTACAGTAATCTTTTAGTTATTTCCTGTTAATCTTCATCTTGAGCAAAGCTAAACTCCTCCAGATTCTTTTTCTCCACGTGTCCAGCAGTCATGATTACTGAAATTTCTCACAGTCAAAACAGTTTCTATTTGGCTCAAATTAGAGATATTACAAGATATCAAGAAAGTGACTACAAGACCCTCATTTCTTGAAAATATCATTTTTTGAGACATAGAGGCAATGCATACTGCACCCACACAGCAGTTAGCTCATGACCCAGTTGGAGCATGCAGGAGTTAAAGATTATAAACTTGGGTCTGTTCATTCACCTCATTTGTATCGCAATAGCGGAGAAGGCTGACAGACCAGAGAGAATGATTAACTGAGGATAACATGCTCTAAAAAAGGTGTAAAAGGTGAATGTCTCCCTTTCCTTTGCACAGGATGTGATGGCAGTTAGCAGCGCGGCTGACGCCAAGCTGCCTTTCCCCATCATTGCCGATGACAAAAGGGAGCTGTCGGTGAAACTGGGCATGCTGGACCCAGATGAGAGAGACAAGGATGGTTTGCCCCTCACCGCTCGCTGCGTAAGGAAGCCGTCATCATGGCCGCACTTCCATTCTGATGCTGCATTTAATGTACCTCAGATGTGGAGACTGAAATCAGGATATTTCCAAGGGTTATAACATGAGGTTGTTGGTGGATATTCAAGAAAAGTTAATGGATGTTATGAATGTTTATAACATTATCTCATTTAAAAGTACAGATTCTTTATGCACTTTCATTGTTTCTGGGAAATGGCATCAGATGTTGAAGTTGAGTTTGAGGGGAGAAAAGACACCAGCCCTGTTCATCATAGATTATTCTGCAGTCATACACAGGAGACAAATAATATCCTTACCACTCTGTGTTTAAAAGGAAATGAAAAAAACTCAAATTAATAGTCTCACAAGGAAAACATTTTTTATTTTGACATATTTACAAGTCATTAAAAGAAAAAAAAAATGTGGTTGCCTTTTTGTTTATCTTGTGTCCTCTATATGATCCTCAGGTGTTTGTGATTGGCCCAGATAAGAAGCTGAAGCTGTCCATCCTCTACCCTGCTACCACAGGAAGGAACTTCAATGAGCTGCTCAGAGTTATCGACTCTCTGCAGCTGACTGCACAGAAGAAGGTCGCCACACCTGTTGACTGGAAGGTACATAGTTAAGTCATCCAACAGTGCAGAAATGGCCGTAACAATGTTTTGTTAGGATCATGTGGAGATGGATATTCTTAGCTGTGCATGCATCAACCATGATCAAAATAAGCACACAAATGACTAAAAATAGTTGTGCTGCACTTTGTCCTTTTATGCAACGACAGCAAATGCATGTAAAGTCAAGTCATTTGATTATTGTCCCTAATGGGGAATTTGGTTGCCAGACAGACCCTCAAGGAAAACCTAAAATCTCCACTCGCTTACACCAAAATAATAATAATAATAAAAAAAAACACATCAAAAAGATCCTTTAATAAATGAAAATGTTTAGGTCAACTGTGCAATTTGTCGTTTAGCCACGGTTGCTGATATAAAGGGCAGTCGTTATAATTGCTATTATTATCATTTTAATTTGAACTAATACAGACTTTAAAAGGTAAGACTAATCTTATTGTTTACTTGACTCAAAAGTCGACACGAGTCTACGGGGGGCATTACGTGACACATGCTGTTTGCCACATACCGGATTACATAATCATGACCATACAAAAAAGTCAATTGCACTGCAGACTTTTTCTTTTAATCTTTTATAACAGTTTTGAACTAAAGCCCAAATAAAACATGCAAAGCACAAATGACTAATTATATGGATAAATCCTCAATAAAACATAGGCAGCTTTTCAAGAGCATGAACTTGACAAAAGGGATCTAAACAGATTTTATTTGGAAAAAAAATCCCCAACCATTTCACTAGATAATTTAGTTTTGTTTGAAAGTCAATAATTCAAATATAGTAACAAAATTAATATAATCAGGAGTTAGGGGTAGCATTTTACTTTTTCTCTGGGCATATTAGTCACGAAAGGCCCCAATTCTACATTTGTGTGTGTGTTTGTATGAACTTGGCACTGTTCTTCAGGAGTTGGCATGTACTCTCATCTGATTTACTATCCAATTGGAAAAGAGAATGGAGATGAAGGACGGTGTTTGCATGCAAACACACATGCAGTCAGGGTTGGACATGGATGGTCTTCAGATGTGCACAGCTTGCACAATGCTTGCATGTGCAAGCATGTGGAAGAATGTATATTCCCATATGGGAGTCATTTTTTTTGGCTTAATGCATGTGGATAACCAGAAACCAGTTTTCTTATTAGATTAAATGATTTAACACTGCTTGTTTGAGAATGTGTATTACAGGAAGAGCTAAAACATTTAACAAGAAAGTTAATTTGATCATTTGTGAAGACTTTATGAAGATGAGGAGGAAAAAAAGCAGGTCCCACTTTATAGAAATTTAGATCCTTTAATAAATGAAAATGCCCAAAATAAAAACTCTAAAATGGAACACATGTAACTTACTTGAAATGTTTTTGCAATGGGAACAAGGGAGTTTTTCAATCTGTTACTCTTCATTCTCATGGCTCTGTATCTCCAGCCTGAGATGCAGTTCAAAGTCTTTATGCAGAGATCACCATCATTATATGTTAACTTTACATATTATATAATGATGGTGATCTCTGCATACCCATCTTCTTCTTTTTTTTGAGTTGTTTTGGCAGAGCACTAATGGCTTGTTCCAATCTGTCCCTTTAAAAATACAGAGACTTTGGCCCAATCTTAATTATCCCCCTTAGCCTTTCCCCTCCGTTTTGCGTGTTCCTGTGAGTCGAATGGTTGTCTTGATTCTCTTTTGGGGCGAGGGGTAGGGCTAAGGGGAAGGGGTGAATCCCCCTTTCAGCAGAGCTTTTTCAGGTGCAGACTTAACGGCAAAGGGGTAGGAGGAGTTTTACACTTTCACGCAGGAAGCAAACCTGGTGCTGAGAGACTCGAACAGAAAAGTTGCCTTTTCGTAAATAACAACATTAAAAATGTTAAACTGTTGTTAAAAACTTTACGATAAGCTAGATGTTTACTCATGACGGCACAATGCGGCATTTGACCGCTCTAAGCATGTTTTTGAAATAAAAGTAGCGATGTCGTAATTTGCATAAAGGTTTCAATTGATTATACTCGGGGAACATTATATATATATAATATAACAATATACGTCATTTGCATTTCTGTGGTTATAAGGATGTAAGTTACACCTCTTCTTTTTTGTTGTATCGTAAGGTCTGTATGACACGCGTGTCTTGTAAATAGGGAGCCACGAGCAAACCAGCCTCTTAATACGTTCAGGTTATACAGAGAGAGGGGGGGCTCAATTCATAGGGCTGT
>JBBBVU010000015.1:23292683-23311016 GCA_037177055.1 Atherinosoma microstoma | reverse complement strand
AGGGAGCCACGAGCAAACCAGCCTCTTAATACGTTCAGGTTATACAGAGAGAGGGGGGGCTCAATTCATAGGGCTGTAAACATTGCCCTTTTCCTCCACACTTTGTTTAAAGGCGAAGGGGTAGGGTAAGGGGGGAAGTGAGATTGGGCCTTTATCTTAGTTAAACAATAAGCCATAAAGCAGGAGGTTTCAGCTAGCTGGACTCGGTTCAAGGTTAACAAAATTCACACAAGCACTTTTCTTTTTTAAAGCTCCCTTTTTTAAGGTGTTACATCCCGTTCAATTTATTTACCGTATTTGTTTTTATTTAATTCATAACTATGTGCTACATGTGTGTTCCTCCATTGTTAGACAAATAAAATCTGAGTGATCAAATTTTCAAAGGAAACATTACATGATCAAATGGCACAGGACTCGAATCTGCTGCTTCTAGGTCATCAGTGAAAGCTCATTTCTACCTGTGACAAAATTTGATCCTGCTTCTGAGAGGCACTTACTTGTTTTTTTAAAATCTTTTCCAGCCTGGTGACAAAGTCATGGTCATTCCCTCGCTCTCTGATTCTGAAGCTGCTGCACTCTTCCCTAAAGGGGTGACAACTAAAGAGGTGCCTTCTGGGAAGAAATACCTTCGCTACACCCAGATCTGAAGAAACGGAAGCAGACTGTCCTGCTACTTTCCCACTTGAGCTATGACCAGGAAATCTTTGTTTGATAGTCAACCTGACCAACATGGAGAAGCTTCAACTATCCCATTTCGTGAACGTGAACGGTGCTTTTTTAAGAAATGTTTAGGTTTCCAGCACAGAGCCAGGAATATTTTTCATTGTACAGTGCCTTGTTTACCTAAAATAAACACACTTTCACGCACGCTCTGTACTTTTTTCTGTTATGGAACACACTGAGATAAAGTTTGGTAACAAATTTCTTTTCTGTGACCTACCACTAGATGTCCTCCTCCAACCCTAAAAAAACCTCCCCTTTGTGATTTTACTGCAGTATTGTCTTGCACCATTAGGGGGCACTACATGCACATGCACACCTCCTACTGGGGTGAAACCCACCAACCTGTTATCAACAACTGTAGAAATGACTTGCATGATTTACACTTCCAGTCATTACAAAGAAGCTGTGACACATTAATTATAGAGTAGATATGTGGTTTAATCTCTGTTATCATTTCCACAAAGATCACAAGCTTTTAAAACTTTCTCCCATTGTGTGTTTTTCTTTTTGCCAAGGTATTGTCACAGGATGCTTTAAAGCGTCTAAATATCTTGATGTACCATACTTAAAGTTGCATTTTTTCTACACAGTAAACTATGCCAAGGATTTTCAAGTCCTGGAATTATGATTAAACTTACCAGCTGCATCACCTGTTAGGATTCAACATGTGTGTTTAAGTACATTTACACTCAAAATGCCACTTGGGTACAATGTAAAATACTCAATTTATGTGACATAATCTCATAAAAGGTGCATTAAACAAAATAAAATTACAATAACATTTAGCTATGAATAAATCATTGCAAAATATTAAAACTGTTTCCAGACCATTCAGAGTATAAAGTTTTTCCAAAAAAGGGGAAAAAAGAAAAGTGTTGCTTGGGCCCCTCATGTTTCAGATGTCTAAAAGTTGTTTACAGTTCCTCTCTAAAAGACACCCTTTTTTAACTCCCTAAAGGTTTCATGTCACTAATTGTCTGAGGCCCAAAGAAGTACATCATCCATTATTTCATGCAGAAATGGGGGAGTTAATGGATAAGCCAGAAAAATGAAATGAACACTCATTTGTGCAGTGGAACTTTATCTTTTTTTCCCCCTTTGTCCCTCATTAATCATTTCATGGTCTCACAGATTTATCTTTTGAACCTCTGGAAGAGACTGACCCCTAGGTTAGGAACCACCACAAGCACATTGACGTATACTGGTAACGGGCATTTTTTTCTTACGATGATTCAAGTATATTTTATTCACTTTTTTTCTAGAAATTTGATTGCAGTTTGTCTTGAAATGGACAGTTTAATACAGTACCTTAACTGAAAGGATCTGAGAGCGTCTGAAGATTTCCAGATTCCTTTTATTGCAATCATGCTATGGATGAGACACTAGATTTAAACGGATAAAAACACAACACAGATCTTATGTCAAGTGTGTAGTTTTTGAAAGTACATTTACTGAGCTTTACTTGAGCTTAAAAAGAAAATCAAGCTAGAACTTAATTATTCTGTATGAAAAAGTAAATGGAATATATTGAATGAGTATATAGAATAATAGGTAAATGATAGAGAACCCCAACACCTTTTATAAATTCTCAGCAGGGTGTCTTGATAGACAAGACACCAAACCCAGGACTGAGGTGCGTGTTTTGTCTGTAGGTTATTCAACTGTCAAACTGCAAGGCTAAAAATATATTAATTACCTTAAGTAGTCTAAAGGTGAACACTGGTCTCACACACACACTCTTGGCCTCTCATTCATTCTGAGGTGGAGGAATGCTGAGGTCAAAGAGAAAAGATGATATTCCCTTTAAGTTCACGGGGAGGCAAACAGTTTGCAAGGTGTGATAAAAAATATATTGTGTTCCTCCTCCTTTCCACTCCTGTTTTCCACACATTGTGAATTGGAATGTGAGATATTGAAGAAACTTAAAAGCTGATTGCAGTGTTTTGTTTTCCATTGAATGGGGGATATATTCAAGTTAATGAAATGCTAGCAGTCTGGCGGCAGCACTTCTCAAATGCATGACAGAAGCTCATGTATTCATCAGGAAACCCTTGCCCTCTGCCTCTTCTGTCTGTTTCTCCCTTTCACTTCTCTGGTGGCTGTTTTGTCCCCAGGAGTCATCCAAAATAACACCCACACAGACACACCGCGCTGATCAAATGCATTTCTCAAATTCCAGACTACAATAGCATATGCCAGAGTATGATAAGTTCTTTGGGTGTCAGACGCTGGCTTAATTGCCCAGTGCCAACTCACCCCCACTTCTCTCCCTCCTCCTCCCTTTTCACCCCGTTCATCTGTCATCCCTTACTTCTTGGCAATCGAGCCAGCTCACCCCACCTCGCCTCAAACAACACTAGTCCATGTAATACAATACCGGCTTCATCTACATCTCACGGGGCAAAACACAAACACAATGCCAGCTGCTCGCTTCTCTTATGAGTACACGGTGCACAAACATACACTGTAACATAATGCTGATCACATGCACAAACTACTCTAAAAGAAGCTGCCTTCTTGCCTTACTTGTCTTATTTCAGAGATGATTTCCTCTCATATTCTCCAGACTCCAATTTTCCCGAGACATGATAGCTGAAATGGGATAGTTAAATGCTATTAGCTGCGAAACTCTTGAAGGGATGTTAGCCACTTTGGGAAATATGCAAAATGTGCTTTTTTTGCCAAGATGTTAAGTTACTACTTAAAAGCATCTCTTTGAGCTACAGCCAGCTGCTGGTTAGCCAAGCCACACATAGCTAGTTGAGCTCTAAAAGTCTAAATGTTATAGTCTGTGTTTTGTCATTGCAATTTGCTGAGAATGACAAGACAAGAGGGAAGTCACTGCACCCAGCCAGTCAGACACATAACCACTGTTAGACCTTAACATTTTGGTTTTTTTAGTGGAAACTATGCAGATTTATTTGGCTTTATGATAGACTAATGAAAACGAATGTGTCTCTTGTTCCCCAACTGAACCTAAACAAATTAAACTAGATGCATGTAACTTCAAAGGAAAAGAGCAGAGGGAACATGTATCAAACACAGCAATGCAATAGAATAATTATAGCTGGTTTAGATCAACGTAAAATGGCTTAAACACAACAATCATTGCATTCTTCTTACATTGCAATGACTAGCATTGTCTAACATTACAGACCGCTCTATTAATGTTGCACCACAAAGATACTATCTAACTCAGAAGACAAAAATCAAACACTAGCTTTGGAGCAGGATTTTCACATTTTTCAGTCTCTGTAGTTTAAAAGATTGGAAGGAAAAGAATGGGTGAGTATTCAACTGGTTGGACTTTAAAATGTATGCTATTAAATGTCAGCACATTTTACGTAGTGAGCCTTTAATGTCAACATGATGTAAAAGTTGAACTTGAAACAGAGGACCCTGTGACATTTTCTGTGGCCTATAGCAGCATTTGAATTGATTTATATGGAAAGGATTTAGTTTAAAAACTCCTAAGATGTGAGGTTTATTCTTGTTCTCCAGTGTTTTGCTCCAGTCTCTCTTGCTGCTCTCCTACAGTTGCAACTACCAACATGCTCAGTTGGTCCAGTCTATATCAGTGTGGAAGCACAAGCGTTGGAAACACGATGTCCAAGTAGCCAACTAAGTCAACTCATCCTCACTTCCAATTCATGGTCAGGAGCTGGCGATGTCAATTCTGAATACACAGACTCTCCCCAAAGCATCAATTTAGGATGTGTATGGTGCTCTGTAATGGTAGTGTAATAGTGTCTGAATACATTCCCATGGCAATTTGGAAAATTTCTGTATAGATTTCCGTTATTAAATTGCATTTTTCTGCCTTAAAATGGTTTCCTAACCTTAACCGAGTACTTAGAATGTGTAACAAATTACTCAAGAAGTATGACGAGAAGTCAAAAGAAAGAGACCCTTCCTTTGGACTTTAGTGGCTACTCATCTTCTCTCCTCAAAACTCTTTACATGATCCAAATTATTCGTTGATAAGAGGGTCAGTGCAGAAAGTTTTTCTGTTGTAAGTTATTATGGGCTTAGCTGGTGCATTACTTACAGGCAGGGCTGTCAATATGCTGTCATAATCTATGCTATTGGTGTTGGAGGCAGGATCTAGATGCAGATCTGCAGGCAGGTGAACATAGAGTTTATTTTAAGAACAAATAGAAAGCACTGCTAAGGCAACATGGCCCAGAAACAAAACATAAACTACAAAGAATTGAAACTCAAGTGAAGGCACAGGATGATGATGATGATGATGATGGACAGACTGACTAAGTAATTGATGAAAGAAGTATCCAACAAAACAAAAATGACAAACTGTGGTGACAACTGAAAACCAGAGAACAAACACCACAAAACTACAAATAGACATCTAACAGGAACTAAACCAAAAACAGAACCAAAACCCACTAACCATAACATGCACAGCTGTAAATCAGTTACCTGTGGGTCAAGAAGGGACAGTAAATGGGTACCCTGTGCACTAAGTAAGCCATGGTTGAAGAGCTATGTTTGCTGTTACTCAATAATTAACTGAACCTGGCTACCAATTGGAAACATTTCATGCATTTAGACTGATTATGAACCATATTTGGTGACTTAAAGATGGGGAAGAAACAGGTAGATTCAGATACAAGATTTGGATTTGAGCAATTGAAATGAGTTTGTGTGTCTGTGCAGGTATATGTGCGAGCAGAGAGGTCATTTAAATGGTGTCTGGGCTGAATTTTTTCTTCTACTCTGTTGGATTTGGGACTTGATGGTGATGAACCATTTTGACTACCTGTATGCTAATAGCAGTTCTCTTTACACCCTCAGAAAAGTTTTCTGAAAGTTAGATTTAAAATTTCAACATGAAAACAGGATAAGGTCTCTTTTTAAAAAAAAGAAAAAAATCCTTGGTGAAAAATACAAATGAATCTCCTAAATGTTAAACTAGTCCCTTATGGGTGTTTTATGTCAAGAAGTAACAGCATTAGGAAAAACCAGGAACACATGTTTGTATATTTGCTTTTATGTATGCGTGTTTATTCATGAGCATGTGCTTACTATGGGAGAGGTCATTCTTCCCATCTTATGTGCCAGGCATTGACTTCATCACCTGAAGCTGCCCGTGACCTGCAGGTTAACAAGCCAGAGACCAGAGGAGCTACACAACACACACATACACGTGTACTCACACATATGCCGAGTTATGGCTTGATGCTTTCCAGACGCTCCCTCCTTCTCTCTCCCTCCTACATCGCCTGGCACTCTGCACTCTCCCCATCTCCCACACACTTGAACACACACACATGCAAACACAAAAGCCCCTCCCCCCTCATCTCACTCCAGCTCCCTTATCAAAGTTTTTGCTTTTTCAGCTTCCTTTTCCCATGCACATACAAAGCAAACTCTTTTGCTTTGTTTCCTCTTCACTCAGAATCATCCTATTTATGATTCACGGTGGTTACGTTCTGAAACTGCTGTGCTGCAAAACTCACGGGCGTTTCTGTGTATCGACCTACCGAGTAATACTAAGATAGAGGTACTGATAGACAGTAAGACAGATGAGCAGATTGAAGGTCAGACCGACAAATAGAGACATGAATGATGACCCCGGGATTTGGCTGAACTTTAAGCAGCATTTTCTGCCTCACAGTCGACAGTCACCCTTGAGCTTTCCTCTCTCCTGCTTAAAACATGGGTCAACGTGAGCTTTTCTAGGCAGACACACACACAGAGTGCACACACAGAGGTGAAGACATTATGATAAAAGTGTATGATTCGTTTGCCCAGATAAATGCAATTGTTTTGATGGCACCTCGTAAATATTCCACCCAGACAGGCTATTACTGCAGCAGGTTAGTGCTCTGAATGAACAGGGTGATTAATGAGATGGTAAAAGTGCAGTCACTCTTTGTGCTTATCTTTGTCTCTTTCTATCAATTTCATAGGCTTTCTCTCGCTTTTTGCTCCATCTCGTTCTCACTATTAGAGAGACATTGATCACTGGCCGCTGGCATATCACCTGAGTAATGGCTAAGGGTGTCTAGGCTTTAAAACAGTCCCAGCAGAGCGCCAAGAGCTTCATCATGGTGACAAGGCAAATGGTTGCTCACATAATAAAGTGTGGCTCTGTGTGCATGTGTGTATATACATGTGTATGTGTAGTTATAATGCAGGACACATTCAGAAACACTATCCAATGAGAATAACAGTGTACCAGCCCACCACAAAATGCAGAGCTGTTTATCACTTTAAGTCATTAATAACGCTTTCAATATGTGTGCATGATTCTTTTAGTTTAATCAAGTTCCAGTCTTAATGCACTCACGTAATATCTACACTGTGATAATCAACAAGCAGTATAAAAGGAAGAGCTTCACATCCAGCCAACCAGCCAATCAGCTACAGTGACACTGTGTCAAGCATAAGGACAATAACGGGCTATTCTGGTAAATTAATAATATCTGCACGACTGCTTCTCCAAAGCTTATTTGTGACTTGCTGGATTTATAAATTTTGTTCCAATTAGTCCCATGCAGTTTTGGACCACACTTGTTTTAACTGTTCTGCTTGAAAATTGCACACTCAAAATGAAATGGGAATATCTTTGCAACCACAATGTCTGTTTTCAATAGTTTTGTAAGTCAAAAAAAATAAATAAAGATGGCACATAGAACAAATGAAAAAGTTTCAGGCTTGCCTGAAAAAAGAAAGAGAAACGCTTTGATGGATATCCCTTTGGAATGATGCAGCTGTAATTATAAATCTTTATCAAATCATATTGCAATATATGAGCATTATCCCTGCAAAGTTCAACTCTGATAAAGTGAAGCAGAACAAAATTCAAGATGTTTTATTACAGACAGTTTTTGCTGTCTCTAAAATCACCATTTTGATTAATCAAATTTGTGCTCCAAAACTATTTGTCTTATTAATGAAAATATTGTTTTTGGGTTAAGCTGTATTATTTCCCAAGTTTCATAACATAAAGTTGCCAGTTTAATGGGTATTTCTCCTTTATTGACACCTCTGTGAAAGCATGCTCATTTTTCAAATCATAAATAGACATCATGATTAATCTTGCACAAACAGCCTGTGTTACTGTTTTTATGGGGTAAGGAAGGTGTCTGCCACACTGTATAGTATAAGCTTGTTACTCTACACTGTTTAAGCAAAAATGCATTTTCTGTATCTTATTAATAATTTAACTTTACAATATTTCATGCATTTGAAGAAAGTTTAGAAAATGTTTTACTTCTGCAAAAGAGGCGTGAAATGCGTGAATCAAAGTTACATTTTTCTTTTAATTAAAGAGAAAAAAAAGTTTTCTAGTGACAGAAACAGAATTGATGTTAACTCACTGTCCAAACAATAATCTTTACCTGAGAACAAATCACCACCAACAGGACCTGACTGCTGCTTTTACGCCCCTCATAGATTTGGACCTGATTGTAAAAGGAAGTGCAGAGCCATAAACCTGCTAGCAACAAGAAAAGAGTTGACAAAAATGAAGCAGAAAGGAAAAAGATAGAGACAAAACCCACTGTGTTCTTTTCCACTGGTTTATTTTTCTTTAAGCAGAGGGCAGTCGGTGTGAGAGGGCAGAGGGAGGGTAACTGCAAAACTTTATCGCTGGGAGTAGAGAGAATGCCACGCTCCTGTGTGTGTGTGTGTGTGTGTCTGCACATTTGTGCGTGTTGGGTGTAATGTGTATTCTTGAGAGAGCGGAGGAGGAAGGGACAAAGAAAAAAGAAGTGGAGGCTGCAGAAGGGAGGATTGAGAAAGAAGCAGGGGAAGTTGAAAAAAAAAGAGAGTTGAGATGGCATTGCCATAGCAACAGTTTAGAGTTTGGATGGTTTTTTTCCCCCAAAACCATAATGGGCTAGTTTAGAGTATAATGAAACCAGCCTGGCTTTCCTGGCTCTCACACCCTGGGTCACGTGCACGCACGCACACAGGGCTGAAAATGTAACACATGTTTTGCTTTAGTACTTGTTTATGTTCATCCAACAGTGGGAGAGGAGAGCCATAGTTAACTATCAATTAAAGTGATGATCATAAAACAAGTACTTGTAAATAAACAGTGCCAAGCTAACGCAGAAAGAGGCAGAGGAAGGCAAAGCGAACAATGCAATATTGTTATGATAATACAGCTCTACCCGTCTGTCTGTAAGAAAAAAAGAAAATAATTTCCTTAATGATTTAAGTTCTCTTAAACTTCTCCCTTTAGGTCTTTGTTGCGCATGGTTTAAAATAATAAGAAGCTGAAATATATACTGTATATATATCATATTACAATTTAGCTTGTGGGCTTCAACTCTCCAGAAACCAGCAGGTTTTTGAGACTACTACTTTCAACATGTACATTTTTAAGACTTTTTGTGTTAATGAGGCTTTAAGTCAGCATATGTTACACATGGAGAGTAATAAGTCTCTGTATGTGCGTTAAAAAAGTTTAGAGGTGTGGGTCGAAAGCATGCATGTCAGTTAACGTCTCCTCTGACTGAGTATAATGAGCTCCCCTGGGTCTCCCCCACCCTCCACCCCTCTTTCCAGGCCTCCATCCCTCCCTCCCTTCTCCTCATTTTCCCTAAACTTGGCCTTATTAACCCCGCACTTCCCCCCTGCATGTTTATTTAAGTAGGAGATGGCGGGGAGGAAAGGTGACTCGACCGCCTGTACACATGTTTATTTACATAGGTAGGTCTGAGGATTTCTGAGGGTGGAAATGGAGAGCGGGAACAAGTTGGTGTGCCTTTGATTTTTTTTTTTGTTTGGGTTTGTCTGCTGGGAACAAAAAGGCAGAGACATCAGCCTAGATGTCAGGTCAGTGGCTTCACACCTTGGACTGACCCAGTGGTCATGATTCTAAGGTCAATCCTATCACTATACAAACAAAGCAGAACAGCAAAATCAGTCTGAACATGAAGCTACTGAAGGCAGACTTGTATTCTACAGCCACCTCTCGAACTTTATGAGGCCATGGGTCGACATGGCCTTTACCGATGTCTGAATGGGTGTTGCCCACCTAAGGCTGGAGCTGACCACAAAAATTGTCATGTGACCTAACTGTGGTTAGGATGTAAACTTAAAAAAAAACAAAGCATGTGATCACTCAGTGGTTGAGATTTTCACACATGAATGATGCATGAACGGTCACACAAGCCCAGCAAGCAGTTTTTCACATTGACAGTAAAAACTAATGTATCATTTAAAACTGTGTTTCTATTGGTATGTAATTGCATTACTAAAATACATGTTGTGTTTTTTTTCTCTTAAAGTGAGTCATTTATATGTTTACAAAGAAATTTGTAGGGGTTTTCACACAGACATAGTTATGGTTTTGGCTCTGCTCTGGATTCTCTGAACCTCAGTGATTACTGGTGAACTGGCCTACATTCACACCAGTTTAACCAGAACCAAAGAGGGCGGACTTTACTGCGCAGAAGGAGGGGCGGATTGGGACAAAAAAAAACAGCCCTGACGTTTTGGCCCAGACCAGCCCAACTCATTAAAACTACTAAAACCGTGCAGTGAGTTAGTAGGAATCAGTGAGATTGAACACATTTAATACTTACAAAAAGTGTTATTTGTTAAAAAAAGAAAGAATCTCTACTCCAGCACAGTGATGAATTTTAGAGCTGCATTCATCTTATTTTGTGTTTGATGGAGAGAGAAAAAATAGAAAGAACAGACACGAGAAATGATGAATCAGATGAAAACTGCTCCTGGAAAGTTGATTTCTCGTATTTGTCTTATTGTATTCCTGATCAATCTGAGGCTGTTTTTTGTATGGATGCACTCTTTATTCCAATGTCAGGATAGTGTATTTATGCATACACAATCAAATTAGCCTTTAAAATAATACCTTAGTCCTTTCTCCTCAGAACCCTATGCTAAATATATTTGTCTAATTAAGATAATGATTTTTTTTATACGTTACAAGATCTGGGAAATCATAGCAAATCTATCATTTAAGTGACTCACTAAAGCCACTGTAAAAACTTTGTCAAAAAAAAAAGAGTTACATGCCTCTAAATGCATTTGGAAGTATTATAATGAATTTCTTTTGATAAATTAGCCAAAAATATGGGATTAGATTTAGCAGGAAGTCAGATTATGGCATAATACTGTCTTGTTAATTAGCAAACCTTTGCAGCATCATAATTCAGTTTTTATATCTCATTCAGCTGAAAAGAGGCTCATCTTCATAAACCCTTTAAAGTACGACCCAAGAAATGTCTGAAGTCCTTATTTGGCAAAATGCAAAAAAGAAAAAAGGAAAAAAACTGCATATATGGTGTTTTATCGTGTACCTTCAAATGATTGTAATGTAACAGGTATCCACCAGGGGGCAGAAGACAAGTATCAAATTGTATACAACAGGGTTTTTGCCATGGGGTGATGCAATAGGTCTCTGGAACAGCATTTATGAAATATGATATGCATTGTGTTAAAGGGTTAATATCTTCTGTTTCTATGTCCCATTACTTCCCCACCAACTTTAACTTTTGCCAAACAAAATCACGAGCTAATGGGCAACAGAGATAGCGGGCACAGATAATTACTTGCAGTACAACGCTCTGGTCCCATACAACATGTGACAGACATTTGCATTCTCTTTTCTGTGTTTGCAAAGAAGGAGAGACTCTTGGAGGGCCCTGGTTCTCTGAGATAGTCCACCACCCTAAGGCTCCAAAAACTGGCAATCTTTTTTTCCCCTTGTTATGTGTATTAATAAAAAAAACCCCCACATATTATGTGTTACTGGGCTATAAAGATAGGTGGGTTTTTCTAACACTGACCTGGTTTATTGCTGTCGAATTGATTCTCTTTTCTACCTGCTGGTTTTGTTTTACGGTATTCACAAATGTGCTCTGGCACATCCTACTTCTGTCATTGGTCCTTAAAGATGCTTCTACAACTCATTGAGTTTAAAAGGTCTCACAGATGGTGGTTGTCAGAATGAAGGCCATCAATAACCTGCTGTAGAGCTACAAGCTAAGACTATGTAAAAGCAAAGGTCTGGCAAAGGACAACAATAAAACTCTGTAGCATTTCAAATTTCCAATAAATACAAACTTTCATCGTCCTAAAATGGAAGAAATTTGAAAGCAAAAAAAAGTTAAACTAGAGCCATCCAAACTAAATAAACATGAAAGAAAAGCCTTGACAACCAACAAGCCAGATGTCACCATGAATGAGACCCAGAGCTCCTTAGAGAAGATGGGAGAACCTTACAGATGTGCAGGACTCTACCAGTAAATCTCTTATCACCTCATTTATTCCCTGATTTTGCTTTGCAACTGTGGGGAATTACATGTAAATTGATGACAGAAAGGAGAGCAGGATTTATTTTAAGATGAATATTTACCATTTCTAAATGTGGAAACCATGCACTCGGAATGAAAATCAGTATTCTAGATAGAAAGATCCACACACCAGCTCAGCATTAACATATTATACAACATTTTATCATTATTATTTTATTATTTACCATAAACAAATGGCTTTAACATGCAGACAAATATGAATACCCAGAAGAGCACATCCATTGAATTACATCTCCATTTACTTCATGTTGGCAGCAAAGTTAAGACACACCTCAGATTGTGGCAGCTTAGCTTGTCAGTGGTAGTAAATAACAAGCTGAAGTTCAACATTTACTTTATTATGCTTGGATTATGAAATATAAAATGTGGCTTATTCAAGTAAACGTGATATTTATAGCTCTCAAAGCTCTTATTCGTGTACTTGCCACAGTACAGTTCTTGTATTTGGGCGCTTAGGACAGTAGCACTGCAGTCACCAGAGCGGATAAAAGGATTAGATCTGAAGTTCAGTATTTCTTTGGCTGTCTGAGTTGTTTAACTAAAATATCAGGAAAATCACAAATCCTGTTAAATGTCACACATAACATGTTCTTTTGTTTTATTACAAAAGAAAAGAGATTTGGCACAAAGATAGTTTTTCCCTTACATTCCTCCACTAATGCACACCTTAAAGAAACATGCAAAGACTGCAGTATTGAGATGAGAGGTCTATCTGGAGTCAGGGAGGGTGTTTGCTCTCTGACAGATTCTTTAAGATGGTATGAAAACTATTGTTTAAGTTTAAAGTAGTGGCAAAGGAATAAGTGTTTTTGGTGAGGTATTCCCCCAACGTCTAACTCCCTCTGATTTCTCTGTTGTCACCTGGATCCAGTTCTTTTTTTTAGGCCTCTTATAGTGGGATTAGTACCCTGCTTCCACCTGAGTGCACCTAATCCTGGTCTATCAGTCTCCCAGTGATGACATCACAGCCTGGTTGTCAGGGGATTTTTGTGTAAACAGAGTAGGAAAATCTCTTTATTTTGAATAACATGCTGCCAGAGAGAGAGAGACAGTGTGTGAAAGGGCAAGCTATTTTAGAAGTGTCAGTTCTTCTGAAAACATGTTACTGCCTGCCATGATAAATACTGATCATAGTGATACATGGATGGAAATAAAAGAGAAAGAGGCAGGAAGGGAAAGAAAAAGATAATAAACAGAAAGAGAAAGATTATAAAGAGACATTGGAGCATTGAAGAAAGGACAGAAAACTGAGACATCAATGCCAAAAAAAAAAAAAAAAAAAAAAAAAGAACAAGAAGGGTGGAGGTTAAAAGCGGACAGAAAAATCACTTTTAAAGTGCTGCCCAGAACTGCTGCCAGGTTGCAGGGTTTTTTTTTCTGTGCCACTCCAGCACAGTGAGCCTTTGTAACTGGTTCTCAGAGGAGCTCAGGGCTGCTCCAGCTGGCCTGTACCCAGCCAAGCTTTCTCATGTCAGGGCACAGACAATCAGCCACTGAGGGGTGTAGAGGATGCTGGGGAATTTTGAACATGTTTCTTATCGCAACTCTCCAAAATAGCAACTGAAATCGACTTGATACCATTTAGAAAATACACTGGGCAAAGGCTGTAGGTCACTGCTCCAGGATTTTAACAGCAAACAGAGTCCTCTTTAAATAGAGGTCTTTGTTTTACTGCATTCACTGTGGTTACTACTCTGCTGGGAACTCTAACTACAGCAGAAACAATACTTATACTGTTCAGTGAATAGCGTTATATAGCAATAATGCCACACTGTGCTGAATGGCTTGTGTTTGGCAGCTCACAGTGATTTTAACACTTATGGAAAGTAACTACTACAAAAGTACTCTTATTACTGAGAATACTTTTTTTTCATACACTTATGTGCTGTAGATGTCAAAGTCAAAGTATCTTTATCATTCCATATGGGAATTAGTTTGCATTAAGATTGACAAAGACAACACATTAATTACGCAGACTGTTTAGACATCAACTGTCTCTATTAACATTTAAAGTGGGGAGAGTAAAGGTATGATAGAATTGATAAAGAGGATGAAATATACAACATCAATTAAAATAAAACGACACTTAAAGAATTATCAAGATATAAAGAATCTACACTGTAAAGTAAATGTGCAAGATTATGGTAAAGGTACCACTTCCATAATGTACAAATCAATGAGTCATTCTCCAGTAAACACAATGTAATGAGCTGCCTGTCATTCAACATTTTAATGCTAGTAGGGATGAAAGAAGTCTTAAATCTATTCATCCTGATGACAGGCATCTTCAACCGATGACCAAAAGGGAGCAACATAAATTCAGTCCTGAGGGGATAATGAAGCCTTCTCCAGTACTCCTCTGCTATATAGATCAGGGAGCTGCACCTGATGCCTCCCTGAAACCTGCTGGCCACTGTGACCGGACTATTTATTCTGTTCCTCTTGGCTACTGTCAGGTTTAAACCAATCAACAATGCAAAACATGAGGACAGATTCAATTATGACTTCTACAAAAGACTCAACACTATAGAAACATAAAAAGTTTTCATATTTTTAAAGAAATAAAGTTTGTTTTTGACTGTGTTTTAAGGCGTGACTGACATGTACCTCAAAACTAAGCTTATCGTTGATCACAGCCCCCAGATATTTATGAGAGTCAACCAACTCAATGTCAACGGATGTTCTAACATCTGTTTTTCTACTTATCAACATTACTGAACTTTTGCCTGTTAAAATACTATCTTTCAGTTACTATGAGAAATCACTTTAACTAATATCATTCTACAAACAGCAGTGTAGGTCTACTTCATGAAATGTTTTCATATCCACACCAGGAGATATCACCCTGTTCTACAGTTTTTCTTTTGGCATCTTTCAAGTCATTAATTTGGTTTTCCGTATCTAACCTCTTGGTGTTTTTTAATAAAAATATCTGCGATTGCTCATTTTTCCATGTCAGGTTGCAGTTTTTTATGTTTATATATAAAACATTTTCAAGGCAGGTGGATAAATTATATTTTTCTATATATATCTTTCTTAATGGAGCTCACTTTAGTTTGTTTTATGAGGTAAGTAAGCTGTTCAGGTTTATTACACAGAAGTGGAAATGTGCAGGTATGTACATTTAAAATAACTCCTGGCTCTTAACAAGTTCCTCTAATCATAATGTGAAGTACTGTATTTTTCAGTTCATTTTTTGTGATTTTGTAGCTCCTTTGTAATTTGTTAGTTGAAATTAACATGAAAATGGTAAATAAAATATTGATTAGACAGCACTTATCTATCTCAAGAAATTTCAGTTTGTTCATAATTTGCTTTCTAAAAGGATAGTAAATAAAAGGTAGACATCTTGATAATGTACTCGTACTTATTTGCACTGAAACAAAGGGGAAAATCTAGAGTTTCTGATATGCTATTATTTTACTGATCTGGCCCACTTGAGATACAATTGCACTGTATGTGGCCCCTGAAATAAAATGAATCTGACACCCCTGAAATAAACCTTTTGCTTGCACAGATATACTCAATTCATTGTAGGTATGCAATTTTTAACACTTTGAGCCCTAAAAAATAAGCTCAGGCCTCAAAGTGTTATTTATTTAGCTGAGATTAAATATGATTTCTGTAAAGGCCTTTACACACATTTTTCTTCTGTTCATCGGATCAGTCCCTGAGCCTGCATGTTCAATAAGGAAATAGTTTCTGTTCTCTCATTTCCTGTAATTTGTCACCTCTCTGTCCCCATCACTCGAAGCTGACAAAGATGACCCCGGTCTCCCCATCAATACCCACATTCATCATTCAGTAATATGTGGTCTATGTCTGTTTTGTCAGCACTAAAAGGTGAATATAATTACAGCTTAAAAGCAGGGAGGTAGCAGGAGGTTTAACTACAACCTTTCAGCTCCTCCTCCTCTCCTCCCTCCGCACTGATGCACAGATAAGAACAGACAATACACTTCTTTGAATGCAGAAGGGAGGAGAGGAGTTTGACCGATGAGCGCTCCTACGGGCACACACTCAAACACTCACACATAGAGCGGATTTGTCAAGATGTCCGTGACAGGCAGATCTCTGTGAGTGTGCTATCATCTCTCTTTATGAGTCTCTGACAGGAAGTCAGGCTGCACTCTAAATTACATGTCTCGCTGTCCCCAATCTTGTCTGCTGAACACAGGAGGCACTTCTCAACCACCCCCCTGAAATACAAGGTCTTACATTTTATGGTAAGCACAGTAAGCTTTAGCAGGAACACCGAAGCTTGTCCAAAGCAATGTTTGTGATGGAGGAGTGCATATAAAACAAGCAGACAGCTAAAAGGGCACTTTGCCACTTGGCACACAGCCATTTTCCATTTAATGTCCCTTCCTTTCTCCTCCATTTCACCCCATATGCATCAGCTTTGGAGTTATTTCCACCTTGATTCTTTCTTTCTTTGGAAAACACTTTTGGATTTCATAACATATCAATCCATCATACACTGTTTGTGCATTGAGGCTCCCTAATGTTAGTGTGTGGCCAGATTCCCCAAAGTGCTGAGAGAGCTTCTCTGTTTTGGTGATCAGATCATCATCAAGAGGAGGAATAAGGACAGATGTGCAGGGGAAACGAGCGGTGGGAAAGATTTCCAGGACAGCTGCAGGCGGAGCAGTTACTCTTACAATAGTTTGGCAGGGATTCAGATTTCAGCTTTGTACCACCCTTCTTCTCCTCTCCTCTCTGTTGGCCTTTTCCTTGCCTGCATGGCCGCATGAAGGTTGTCGAATTTAATATTTCTAACCATCTTTTCTACAAATGCACTGATGCCTTTCTTGCTCCGTTTTCCTCTGACAAAAAAAAACAAAAAAACCTTTATGTCATTTGCCAAAACCACAACATACACTTGAAGTGGGCCTCCAGTCAGTTTTTGAAGGTCAGGTTTTATGTGACGGCAAGTGGGAGAGGGAGGGTGGAGGAGATGTGGAACAGTTTGCTGGCTATGATCCACCACACGTCATGATGAAAGGGAGAGAGAGTTGGAGCGCGGCAGTGTGGTGAGTTGAGACTCTATTATCATGATGTAAACATGAACACAACCCCCGTTGTTGTGGTTACCTGACACAGAGATAAAAGATCACTTTTCGCAGTCACCGTGGTGGACGAAGTGTGCGTCAGCATCTGCTCACTTTGAACTGGAGTACATCACTGTTGCCAGATCGATGGATGGAACTTGACGGATAATGTGAGAGAAGATCAAAGATTCAGGAGTTTATATTTGATAGGAATAGATCCTTTATGATCCTTGAGTGTCTGTTCTTGATTTGCATTTTTCCTCCACAGGGAGCATGTTAAAAAGGTTTCAGGTTTTTCAGTGCAGTTCAGTGTATAATGAAACTATAAAATGTTTAATGTCAGTATGAAAATGTCTATCAAAAAAATATAGCCCACATTTGAATAGTACTCCACAAAACTGGAAGAAGAAAAACACATATTTCATATTTCCATGAACTCTAACAAAGTTGTCCAAGTGTATCTTTTGATCATCCTAAATAAATATTAGTTAAACAGTGAGGAATTGGATTTTATTTATAATTAAAACTTGAAAGCTCTGATTTTCTGTTAAAACACAGGCCTTACAGTTAAAGCTCAGTGCACATGGAGTAGTGGAGACATGGACATTCACTGTAGTAATCCTGGCTGTATCCCATCTGAGCCAAACAGTGTTTCATTTGGCTAAAAAATCCACTGGTAGCATCTATCAGGTTTTAAGTTTTTTTTTATTGTTTTTTTTTTTTTAATGTTGTCCATAGAAGTTGACATTTTGTAGTGTCTTCACACATTCTAGATGCTCTGATTTCTATTGATAATACAAAGCATGCATGCATGCATCCATCCATCCATCGTCTATACCGGCTTATTCCAGTGCAGGGTCAAGAGGGTGTGGAGCCTATTGCAGCAGCTTCTACAAGAGGAAGAAGGATACATATTGGACAGATCACTGGTCCATCACAGGGCCATCACAGAGAGACAAACATAATCCAAGGCAAGATTTAGCAAATATTGTACTGTCCACGGTGTCATTTTAAAAGCAGTGCCAATAACTTTAGACTGTCATTGATCTTCCCTTTTTCATATAAGTGAAAAGCCAAAAGGTTTTTTAGTTCCACTGGTGGTTCTTTCCCATGTGGTGCCATAATTAAAACATGCAGACAAACACAGTTTGTCAGGATTTCAGTTCCGAGCCAGGGTTTTTATTTTTGTAGTTGTGTTATTTCCTGTTTTATTTTGATAGCACTGACCTCCCTCTCGTTTCAGG